>PVJX010006892.1:0-74497 GCA_004027295.1 Dolichotis patagonum
GCTGCCCTCAATCTCTTTTGTATTTAACTCTCCTGGATCAATGTTCTCAGGGTTGGGGGCTGGGAGTTGTTTCTTATTTCTTCCTTTCATCATGTTTTTGGCTCCTTCCATACAAGTGTACAGTGTAATGCCCAGACCCTTTTCTTGTTGGTTAAGGCTCCTCTATAGGGCGCAGGCCAGGAGCTTTAGCCCTCTTCAATAGGTTATCAGAGATTAGAGTTCACCCACGGGCAGTGTGTGCTAGCTCCTCCCCTCCGGGCCAGTCAACCCCTGCAGGCCTTCACTGTGTCATCGTTCACTGATCTCAGGGAAGTATCATTGTAGTGATTCACTGTCACCCCATCAGGGGCATGGCCTAATCCAAGCAGATCCCACCAATCCACTCGGTGAGGGGAGCAGCCAGCTGAAGCCACTTCCTTATGGAGTTAGGGCTGTCCTGCCCAAATCCAAGCCTCATCCAGTCAGTTACCCCTTTCCTGTGGGAGGGTCCCATTCCCACCACTCACCACGCGCCGATGCCCGTCCCGGGAACTGCAGGACTCCCCGACCTCTGACTTCAGCACGGCTGTGGTGGGAATTCACGGTGCTTCCGGGGTGGGTCAAGCACAGGGCCGGTCCGGGTGAGCTGGATGCAGGGCTGTTCAGCTCTGCACACTGGAGGCTCAAGCCAGGCACTATGGTGCAGATCACTTTTTCAGGTCTGGCAGGAATTCAGGCAGCTTGAGGGGAGCACCATGCTCGCTGACCTTAGCTTCTCTGATGGTAGTCCCAGGACCTCATATTCAAGTGGTTTTTTGCGGTTTAGTTTTTTTTTCCCTGGGTTGTGAGAGTCCATTTCTATCTGTTTGGGTCTGTCCTGGGTGTTTTATTCTGGCATTTGAGCTGTCTCTGTCAGAGAGGTTCTCTCTCCTGCTACCTACCAGTCTGCCATCTTGTTCAGTCTCTCAGGCTTAGATCTTATAACCTGAACAAATACTTCTAAGAAAACAATATGCACTATATTAACTAGTGTTAGTTTCCTCCTAGTTTTTGAAATTCTATATTATTTCTATCCTTGTTTTCTGTTTTGCTTTTTAAAATTAAAAATAATTGCATAAAACCTTGGTTTGTGAGCATAATTCATTCCAGAAAATTCTTATAAAGTACTTGGGATAAACACTTTATATCAAAGCAATTTCCCCATGCCAAATAAAGGAAACTTAGATGATTCATTCCACAACCCACAAATATTCTTATAAAATGATTAAAACATTGTAATATAAGATAATAAAATAGAAAATACAAAGAAAATGTAAATTATTCTGAATTAATTTATGAAAAAGTTTGTCATTGCTGTGATAATGACAAGAGAGAGGAATCTTTTTCATTTTGTTCATCTTTAACAAGGAACCTACCTAGTGACAGTTGCTTTTGCCTCCTTTTGAGGATTTTGCAGAAGTGTGACATTGCATTGTTATTAAACACATTCATCTCCTACACTACTACAGCATTAGTGGTGATTCTAGAAACTTTTCCATTTCCCACATTGACACATCTCCCTAATCTCATTGGGGTGGAGGATTCCTTTGCCTTTTTCTCCTCCTCTCTAGACAATATCTCCTCCATAATCTCTTACTGTTGTGAGATCACCTACAATCTCATAGTGCAAGCAAGTGCACACAAATAAAAGAAAGAAAAAGAGAAAGAGAGAGATAGACCCCAAAAAAAGGAGAAAGGGAGAGACAGAGAAATATAAAGAGAAAGAAAAAGAGAAAGAGAGAGAGAACAATTGTCTAAGTTTTGATCGTATAATGTTTGGTGTCACGTACTACTCACATTGAAAAACACTCTTAATTTATCAAATTAATATTTTTGAGAAATGCTTGCTCATCTTCAGAAGCTTGCCAAATAAGTTACGTACAGCCCAGGGTTTTACTGTATTTGAAATGAGCCTGGTCTTCTTTGAGAACCGGATATCCAACATAAAGGTATTACCCTCCAGTACAATTTCTCAATAACAGCACTATGGGAGTTTTATAATAAATTCAACATTGCTGTGAGCAGGTGTCCTGAGTATTGCCAAATCATTGGCTGTTATGTGCTGATACCAGAAGGTCTGCACCATTAACACCTGTAAAACACACACAAACACACTCATACACACACACGCGCGCGCACGCGCCCTACTATCTGGGCAATTAAAATAAGTCCAGACATTGTCCAGTGTTTCTCTGGAGGCAAAGTCTACTCTAGTTGTAAACCACTTTTTTTATAATAAATTAATATCTTCCCTTTTGAAGCATAGTAAGTAAAGAATGAAAATAAATGCTAAATTTCACTCTAGTGAAACAGGAAAAAAGTTTCAGAACCACAGGAATCATGAAGGGTAGTACAAAATAGCACTATCATGCTTCCACAAATTACGGACAACTTTTTCCATTTAGGACATAGTGTTAATAGTATTGAATAGTAGTTTTTGAATGGTGGGTCAAAGAATCTTATAATGATCTTTGTTGTCTCATTTTTTCATTCACTCAACAAATATTTATGAAGCTCTTACTCTTTGGTAAGCATGTTTTACATATTGAGAAATAGTCCTAAATAAGATATAAATATTTCCTTTTCTCCTGGAATTTAATTCCAGTTGAGAAAGACATGACAGAGTCATAAATGTTTAGAAATGAGCCAAAAACATTCTGACATTTGTATAGATCTATAATTTTTACTATAAACTGGAAAATTTGCTAACTATTTTGGTTCTTTGCAGGTATATAGGATATTGTATCCGTTTCTGAAAGTTACTTTCTAGTTCAAAGAGAATTGTAAGTGTGTTTGTAATACAATTAGTCAATTGACTAACAAAGCTACATAAACTTTATTTCTGTGTGCAAGCATTATTCTAAAAACTCATGTAGATTTTCTCCAAATATAGAGCATAAGCCCAGTGTAGACTGACTTGTTATATAACACATGCTATATGAAATGTATTTTGGATATTCACAGGCAGCCATTTTCCCACACAGTTATAGGCACTTTGGAGCAAAGAGTAGTTGTATATTGAGGTTAATATTAAATTATGGTAAAAAAAAAGTGGGGGCAGGGATGAAAGTTTGATCAAGAAGGGAAATGGACTGAGGCGAGGAAAACAAAAGCATGGAACAATTTGAAATTAAGAAATCAATTACCTGGCCTGGGGATTTAGCTCAGTGGCTTAAGTGCCTGCCTGGCAAGCATGAGGTCTTGAGTTCGATCCCTGGTATTGAAAAAAAAAATCAGTTATCTCAAGGGTATTGGAATCTTCCTTTCATATAAGGTTCTGAACTGGTTCTGAGATATAGTGATATGTAAGAATTGCCTAACAAAGAACACTAAGACTCTGGTTTCTGCAAGTACTGTGCAACTTGTTTGGTCTCTCAGATTTACCCATTTCCTTAATTCTCAAATAGAAAAGAACTTGAGAAATTCTGTGCTACTAGCAGAGAAGCAGAAATTGCTTATTTAACTTTGATTAGCAATATTTATTTTGCAGTGCTAAAGGCTGAAGGCAGGGCCTTTGAGTACTAGGCAATCTTCTATTACTGGGTTAAGTCTCCAGATAATCTTTGTAAAAGGTCAGTGGTCAAAGGGTTGAAACTGTGATGACATCCATTTTGTCTGTGAAGTGGTTCCATGTTGTAGATTTTAGAACTTGCTCAAGGGAACATAAACAAGAGTGAGAACCAGAAATTGGACTTTGGCAGGCAAACTCCGATTGCCTATGTTTTTAGTAGCACACTATAGTTTAAGAACTTTCTAAACTTCTGTCTTTTCATTTGACCAGTACAACACTCTGAAATGTGCAGTATCAGAAATATTACCCCAAGAAATAGGTAAATTTATACCACTTAAGAATTTTGTTCTCAGTCACATTTTTCCTCTTTAGGAATGGAATTAAAACCTGAGTCCTCAAATGATGTTGCCTGCAAAGTTTTAATGAGATTATTTCCTGTGTACACATATGACACAAAAATGAATTGGTAAATATTTGCTGAATCTGTCTCAAAATCTTTAACTGTTTGGCTGTCCAGTTCCCAGCTTAAGAACTGTAATCTTGATCTCTCTCTTGGTCATTTCATATCTGTGGCCACTATTTGACCACTGTTTTCAGGCTGCAGTACTTATATCTAGAAAGACAAGGCTCTGAGTCTGCTTAATCTTGGTCTATGAGATGTTTTTCTTCTTTGCTTCTTCAATCCAGGGAGATTACTCCTAAATTTTCATTTGGGGAAACCCTCCCACAATCTGATAATGGTTCTATGAATCCCTCTGTTTTTGAACAAAAGCAAACTTATTTAAAAATACTAATAATTTAACCATTTTAAATTAATATTTTCAAAGTTCTAAAAACAGCTAATTTTTACTATTTTAAAAGCAATACAATGTAAAAAAATGCTAAATAAACTTGTGTAAACTTAGCTTAGTGGTGCATACATTTGTTTCCAGCTCTTGAGGCAAAAAGATTCCAAGTTTCAATTCCACCTAGAAAATTTAATGTGACTCTGTCTTGTCATGAAAAAAAAGCAAATGGGGGTTTAACTCAGTGGTAGAGTGCAGTTACTTCAATCTCGTGTATTAAAAAAAAATATTGTACAACTCGTATCCACAAGGAACATCATTTGGCTTATTTGCTCGCATTTGAAATGAAATTTTTCACATAAAAGCTGGATTCATTTTAATAATCCTTTCACTTCTTTTCCAATTTTTTTCAGAGGCAATAATTTCCATAATTTAATAGTTTAAAATCTCTGATACTTTTAGAAGACTCAATTTATAATACTTACAAGATGTATGATTAAATATGATCAAGAATATTTAGTATTTGTTTTTCAGGGTTGTTTTAAATAAAATTTTTCAAATTGCATTCACTGGTTCATATCTTGAATGACTCACATTGTGTTATTTTGAGACATATTCATAATGAGGATACAAATCACATAACCATATAATATATAAATAGGTTACTTAATCTATAATTCTATGTGTTTCATGACAGTGTAAGATATATTTATTTGTGAATGCATATTATGCATGTATGTGAGCATATATATAGTCATTCAGTTAATTTATTATTTTTTACAGCTAAAGGATATACCATGGTATAAGTCATGCATTTTATTTTCCCATTAATCAATCTATTTTCATTAAGTATTACAGTTAAGGCAGCTAAGACTAGTAAGATAGTTAAGGTAAGATGAATCAGGTAGTAAAAAATTGAATTAGAATTTAAATTTAAATCTACCTTATTCTATGTACACATCTGGATTCCGTAGCAATTTTCATGCTCCTTTTTTATACTTTTTTCTTTCAAAAAAATGTAAAAAGAATGATACAAAATTTTAAAACAAAAGGGTAGGAGAGTAATAATTGGTAATACATTGCTTATTGTAATCTTCAAAAGTAGTTACTAAATTTATACGGTATAGGCATAAAAAACTAGTCAAACAATATAAACACAAAACTTCCTTCTTAATGACCAAGTGGAAATTAATAGTATAACTCTATAAACTATTTTGTATGTTTTCTATTCCCTTCATTTCTTTCTCCTTTCCAGTTTCTCTTTCTTTTTAAACAGTTTCTACCCATTTTCCATTATTTATTGTACATTTTGTATCTTATTTACAATTTCACATTCTTACACTAGGAGATATGATGTTTACACATGCAAGCCTGATTTATTTGACTTATGAGTATGGTTTCAAGTTACATCCATTTACCTATAAAAGTCTCAATTTTACACTTATTTGAGGTGAGTAGCATTCCATTGCCAAAAAAAAGACATTTTTAATCCATTCCTTATTTGATGGCAATTGGTGTTGTTTCCAAGATTTAGCTATTACAAATTGTGCTGCATGGGTGCACATATATCACTGTGGTTTGATGTTTTTTATTGCTCTGGAAAAATACCCAGAAGTACAATGACTAGGTCAAATGGGACCTCTAACCCTAGAATTTTCAGGAATCTGCACACTGATTTCCACAGTGCTTTACCATTTTATACTCCCTCCAACAGTCAAGAAGTGTTTCCTTTTCCCCACAGTTCCTCCAGTATTTGTTATTGGTTGATTTCTCCATGATACCCATTCTTATTGAAGTGAGAGGGAACCTTATTGTTGCTCAAATTTGCATCTCTCAAATGACTGATAATGTTGAAAAATTTTTCATATATTTGTTTTCTATTTGGCTTGACCTGGCACACCTGAGATGTCCCAGACAGCTGTTGCAAGCCTGCCACTTGGCCTGGCACACCTGGGACACCCCCAGCATGCCTGAGATGGTGTGACTGCTGCCACAGGCCCACCCCTTGGTCCTGCACACCTGAGATACCCCCAGCACACCTGAGATACCCTGACCACCACCGCGGGCCTGCCTCTCAGCCCAGTGTACCTGAGATGCCCCAGATCAACATCATGGGCTCACCCCTCAGCCCAGTGTGCCTGGGACCCCTGGACTGTCACCACAGGAATTCCCCTTGGCCTGGCATAACTGACACAACCAGACCACTGCCGTGGGCCAGCCCCTTGGCTTAGGATGCCATGGGCATGCCTGAGATGCACCAAACTGACACCATGGGCCTACCCCTCAACCTGGCAGGCCTGAGGTCCCTGGAAAACTGCAGTGGATCCACTGCTCAGGGAACTCCCTGGGACTAGTGCTCCCACCTCCTGAGACTAGTACTGTGATTGATCTTTGACTCCAACCCCTTCTTCCAGAACCTCAGACTACAGCAGATTACCATGCTGGCTCGATGGGAGACTCAGTAAACCCTCACTCAAACAGAAGACCTCAGCAGGCTCCAGTCAGTGTGGTGAGTTTGCCCACTAAAATAGAGATCTGCAGTGGATAAATAGGTGCAATAGTGAAGGTCTCTCCAACTGTAAGACCCTGGTGAACCTGGCAAGAGAGTGGGTAATCCTCTCCTCCAAGCAGAGAACATCAGATAGGTTGAAGAGTGTGCCAATAAGGCCTCCCCAGCTTGGAGAAAATTAAAAGAGCTTGTGAGACACCCAGTGACACAGGAGGGCCTCAGCTGACACAGACAGTACAGACAGGGAGATCTGGTTACCTGCAATAACCTGAAGACATAGCAACAGCAGGAACTAAGAGTTGCTCTACATCAATACTTCTAGGTTAGTTAGCCTAGCAAGAATATAAGACACACCTAACAGGCCCTCCAGGAGGAATTCAACTGAATGGCTTTCCTCTTCATTGTGGTACCCAGCAACTGGAGAAGCATCAACCACACAGTAGGACCCTAAAATTCATACTATGGACATTTGAAACTGTTGGGGTTGAGAGACCAAATATTTACCCAAAAGGTGAAAATAACAAAATGAAAAGGCAAAAAATGCAATCTCAAACATCTACTCATTCAAGAGCAAATACAGGCAACACTGAAATAGAAGTCTTTAAAAGTCATACACCAGAAATCTCTGAAAAGATAGCAAATGAAATAAAGAAACAAATCTATGAGGCTATAGAGGAAATCAACTTAGAAATAATGTCTCATGTAAAGACAGAAATAACATACTTAGTAAAGGAGTTGCTCAAGATAGCTAGAGAAGAAATAGATTAAAAAAACACAGGAGCATGGGAAATTGATTGAAACTTTGAATGAACAATTTAGAAAAAAGCAGAATTGATGAAACAATATTCAAAGAGATATCCAAGAAACAAAATTTCTATTAAAAGCTGGCAAAACCATTTAAATGAAGCTGAGGATAGAATTTCAGACCTTGAGAACAGGATCAAAGATAGCAATCATGAAAGGGTAGAATTTATAAAAACAATAAAGCAGCATGAATTGACAATCCAGCAGCTTCAAGATGATGCCAAGAGAAACAATATAACACTAGTAGGCATCAGTGAAGATGCAGGAGTCAACACAAATGACATAGCTAAACTATTCACAAAAGTAATAGCAGAAAATTTCCCAAACATGGGGGGAAAATCTTATATACAAATAAGTGAGGCATATAGAATGCCAAAAAATCACAACCAACATAAATCTACATGCAGACACATAGTAAGTAAGGTCCCAGACATACAGCATACAAACAGAATACAAAAGGTGTCAGAGAACAGACACAACTCACTTATCAAGGAAAGCCTATTAGAATCATAGCACCCTTTTTAGCACAAACATTCAGGTTAAGATGAGCTTGAAGTGAAGTATTTCAAGCCCTAAAAGAAAACAACTTTCAACCTACACTAATGTACCCAGCAAAACTGTCTTTCAAATTTAATTGAGAAACAAGATACTCCCATGACAAAGAACAACTGAAGAAATTCATGTCTACCAAATCAACCCTAGGAAGAGTACTGAAAGACATGCTAGAGTGAGATAAAATATCTCCAGAACAACAACAGAAAGGAACCACCAGGATGGTCAAGAAATTAAATAAAGGAGACAATCTGGAAACAAACAACAGGAACAAAACTTTGAAAAGTCAAGCCAGTACACATCAGTGATATCCATAAATATAAATGGACTCAATACACCTATCAAAAGAAACAGGTTGATGGAATGGATCAAGAAACAGGATCCCACAATATGCTGTATACAAGAAACACAACTGACACAAAAAGAAACTCATAGATTAAAAGTCAAAGGATGAAAAACAGTATTCCATGCAATAGTAACTCAGAAAAAAAAGCAGAAGTATCTATTCTGTTTTCAGATAAGTGAACTTCAAGCCTAAAAGGATCAAAAGAGACAAAGAAGGCACAACATACTTGTAAGTGGAAAATTGCAAGAGGAAGAATAGCTATAATTATATATGCACCAAATACAGGAGCACCCAACTATATAAGACAAATACTAATGAGCATGAAAAATCAAATACACCATTACATAATTGTAACAGGAGATCTTAACACCCCACTGCCACAGAGATAGATCAACTAGACAAAAAGTCAACAAAGAAATAACAGAACTGAATCATACTTGTGAGTGAATGGATGTTAGTTATGGATGTTTACACAGTGGATGTTTACAGAGTGTTAGTGGATGTTCACAGAATGTTCCACCCAACCACATCATAACACATTCTTCTCAGCTACACAAGACATACAAAATAGACCATATGTTAACTCATAAAACATTCTTAAGCAAATGCAAAGGGAGTGAAATTATCCCATTCATAATATCTGACCATACGCACTAAAATTGGAAATCAATAGCAAAAAAACCTGCAAAATCTGCATGAATAAATGAAAATTAAGTAACAACCTTTTGAGGGGCTGGGGGTTTATCTCAGCAGCATAAGTGTCTGCTTTGCAAGCATGTGATCATGAGTTTGATCACAGATACGGATAAAGAAAAACTTGTAAAAAACAACCTTTGGAACAAACAGTGGGTTACAGATAAATTAAAGAAGAAATAAAGAAATACCTACAATTCAATGAAAATTAGGAAACAACATATTGTAACCTGTGGGATACAATGAAAGCAGTCTTAAGAGGGAAATATATAGCAATAAATTGTCAGATCAAGAAAACAGAATGAGCACAAATAAACAACCTAATACTTCATCTCAAGCTTCTAGAAAAAGAAGAGCAAGTTAAACCCAAAGTTCTTGGAAGAGAGGAAATTATAAAGGTTAGAACAGAAATTAATGCAACTGAAACTAAAAAAAACTACAAAGAATGAATCAAAGAGCTGGTTTTTTTTGAGAGAGTAAACAAAATTGATAAACCTCTATCCAACCTTCTCAAGAAAAAGAAAGAAAAAATTTGAATCCATGCAATAAGCACTGAAAAGAAGGAAATTACTACAGATCCCATGTAAATTCAAAAGTTCATGAACACCTGCTTTGAAAATCTCTACTCATATAGGGTGAAAAACACAGAGTAAACAGACATATTTGTAGAAACATATGAACTACCAAAGCTCAACCAAGAAGATATAGCAATTTTGAATAACCCAATATAAGCTACTGAAATAAAAAACATGATTAGAAACTTACCAACAAAGAAAGCCCAAGTTCTGATGGATTCAGCTGCTGAATTCTACAAGAAATTTAGAGAAGCTTTAACACTAATACTCCTTAAACTCTTCCATGAAATTGAAAGAGAAGTCCTCCTTAACCCATTCTTGTTGGCAAGCATTACCCTGATACCAAAACTAGAGAAAGACCCATCTAAAAGGAGAACTAATCTTACTAATCTCACTAATGACCATATATCTCACTAATGAACATATATGCAAAAATTCTTAATAAAATATTGGCAAATAGAATGCAGCAAACCATCAAGAATATTATACAACATGACAAAGTGGGATTTATTCCAGGAATGCAGGGAACATATGCAAATCAATACATGTAAAGCATCCCATCAACAGAGCCAAAAATAAAAATCACATGATCATCTCAATAGATGCATAAAAAGCTTTTGATAAAGTCCAACACCTGTTCATGATAGAAAAAATGTACAGAAACTCACAATAGATGGTGTGTACCTCAATCTCACAAAGACCATTTATGATAAACCAACAGCCAACATTATACTAAATGGACTAAAACTGAAAGCCTTCACTCTAAAATCAGGAATAATTTCCTCCAGCATGAGCCAAGAGGAAAATCAGAGAATGGCCCCAGAGATCTGGCCACAGCCATGGTGGAACCCAGGAGCCTGCACAAAAAAGCAATTCACCTGCCCTCTTGGTAAGCACATTCCTCTAGCATGAGCCAAGAGGAGACCCAGAGAATGGCCCCCTAGGTCTGGCCAAGGCCATGGTGGAACCCAGGAGCCTGCACAAAGAAGCAATTCACCTGTCTTCTTGGTAAGTGCCTTCCTCTGGCATAAACCAGGAGGAGACCCAGTAGTATCTCTTGAGACTACCAATATGCGGGCTTTGAATCAAACATCCCAAAACCCACCCCATCCCCATTAGCAGCTGGGGACAGAGGTCTGAGCATCTCTTGGCAAGATGACTGTAGGCAACATAGCAAATATGGGGGGTCTCCTCTATCTTCTCTTTGAAAGTAAGTGTTATTTTCAGTTTTGTTTCATTATGATTAATTGCTTTACTCTATTCAATATTCTCTTTTGATCGATTTTATAATGTTCTGTCTTTGGTTTGATTTTGCTATACTTAATTGACTAGACAACTATTGTAAAGATAATGACATATATTATGGTACCTATTACTGTTATCCCAGTAACCTGCTGTGAAGTTCTGTACCAAAGTCACTGCACTGTCTCAATTGGCTTTGTTCTGTCTTGTTCTGTTTCTACTACCTTCAAAATAAAAAAAAATAAAAATATTGCAGACAACATGACACTCTACATAGAAGACCCCAAAAACTCCATTAAAAGACTACTAGAGGTAGTAAACAAATTCAGGAGCATAGCAAGATACAAAGTCAACACTTAAAAATCAATAGCATTCTTGTACACAAATTTAAAAAAACTCCACGAGAGAGAAATTATGAAAATGTTGCCTTTCACAATCTAAAAAATGAAAAACATGGAATCAACCTAAACAAGAATGTAAAAGACCTATATGCTGAAAATTATACTTCTCTTAAAAAGGAGATTGAGGCCCTGTGTCTGAAACCACCCCAAGGCACACAAGAGTGATTGGCAGGCCTAACTGGACTGTGCTCGGTGAACCTCAAGCAACCAGTTGGCCAGGAACCCACACTGGGCCTTGATGTACACACCCAGGCAGTGGTGGTGGAACCCAGTGTGCACAAACTTGGAACACTGCACCCAGAGGAACCTTGGATTACAGTGGACTATCTGTGCTACCTTGAAGGGAGATTAAGTGACTACCTCAACATAACAAGATCTAAGCTGGCTCCAGTCACTGTGGTGAGTATGCCCCTAAAATAGAGGTGTACAGTAGCTAAATAGGGATAATAGTAAAGCTCCCTGCAACTAACTGTAAGACCTTGGTAAGTCTGGCAACAGTGAGTGTGACCCCTTACTACACACAGAAAACAATAGGCAGAGTGAGGAGTGTGTCAAAAAGGACTCCCCCAATGTGGAGAAAATCAAAAGGGCTTATGAGACACACAGGCACACAATAGGGACACAGTATGTTCTCAGCTGACACAAACACTATAGACAGGGATATTTGATGACCTAGAATAACCCAAAGATAAAGTACTAGCAGGAACTAAAAGTCGACTTACATCAATACTACTAGGCTTGCAGCCCAGGAAGAATACAGGACTTACCCAACAGGCCCTGCATCAGGGAGTCAGGTGACTGGCCAACTATTCATTGTGGGACCGAGCAATTGGACAAACATCAACCTGACAGTAGGACACCAAGATACACACTACCAACAGTTCACACTAATGGATCTGAAGAACCAAACACTAACTCAACAGAGAAGAGAAAAATGGCAAAATGAAATGGTAGAATGCAATCTCAAACATCCAGTCCAACAGGTGCAAGTACAGGAGACATTGAAATAGAGGACTCCATAGGTAACACACCAGGAATCTCTGAAAATATAGCAAATGAAATAAAAAAAAAAACAACTACGTGAGGTCATAGAGGAAATCAAATTAGAAGTACTCTCCCAGGTAAAGATAGAAGTAAAAACCTTAATAAAGGAGTTGCTGAGCACAACTAAAAAAGAAATAGAGAAAAAAGTACAGGAACATGGAATATGGATTGAAATCTTGAATGAAAAATATAAAAATCAAGCAGAATTTATGAAACAAACTGAAAGTGACATTCAAGAAACAAAAAAAATTGATCCAAACCATGCAAAACTGTTTAAATGAAGCTGAGGATAGGATTTCAGACTTTGAGGACAGGATTGCAATTAGTGATCATGAAAGGATAGAACTTTTAAAAATAACAAACCAGCATGAAGTGACAATCCAGAAGCTTCAAGATGATGCCAGGAGCAACAATATAAGATTAACAGGCATTAGTGAAGAAGCTAGAGTCAATACAAATGACATATCTAAAATATTCACAGAAATAATGGGAGAAAAATTCCCAAACATGAGGAAAAAATCTGATACACACATAACTGAGGCATACAGAATGCCAAACCGTCACAACCAACATAAATCTACACCCAGAAACATAATAATTAAGATCTCAGACATACAACATACAAACAGAATACTAAAAGCTGTTAGAGAAAAAACACAACTCACCTTTTAAGGAAAGCCCATTAGAATCACAGCACACTTTGCAGCACAAACCCTCAAGTCAAGACTTGATTGGAATGAGATATTTCAAGCCCTGAAAGAAAATAACTTTCAACCCAGACTGACGTACCCAGCAAAACTTTCATTCAAATTTAATGGAGAACTATGATATTTCCATGACAAAGAACAACTGAAAAAATTTATGTCCACAAAACCCACCCTAGAAAGTGTTGAAAGATATACTAGATGGAGATAAAAATGACCACAATCCCCAGAAAACAGAAAGAAACCACAAGGTAGGACAAACAATTAATTAAGGGGGAAAAGCAGAAAGCAAACTATTGGAACATAACATGGCAAAGTTGAGCCAGTACATAGCAGTAATATCCATAAATGTAAATGTCCTCAATTCAACTATCAAAAGAAATATGTTGACAGAATGGATCAAGAAACATGATCCCACAATATGCTATATACAAGAAATATATCTGACTCCAAAAGGAACTCATAGATTAAAAGTCAAAGGATGGAAAACAGTATTTCATGCAACAGGAACCCAGAAAAAAGCAGGGGTAACTATTCTATTTGCAGACAATGTGAACTTCCAACCTAAAATGTTTAAAAGAGACAAAGAAGGTCACTACATACTTGTAAGGGGAAAAATTCAAGAGGAAGTACTTGCAATCATAAATATATATGCACCAAACACAGGAGCACCCAAATATATAACATGGATACTAAAAGGCATGAAAAACAAATACACGAGGGGAAGAGACAAGATGGTGGACTGGTAGGTAGCAGGAGAGAGACCCTCTCTGAGAGAGACAGCTCAAATGCCAAAATAAAACACCCTGAAGAGACCCAAACAGAGAGAGATAGACTCTCACAACCCAGAAAGAAACTAAAGCACAAAAACCTGCTCAAATAAGAGGTCCTGGGGCTACTATTAGTGAAGATAAGATCAGCGAGCACGGCACCCACCTCGAGGCGCCTGAATTCCGCCCGACCTGAACAAGCGATCCACGCTGAAGCGACTGGCTTGAGCCGCCGGAGTTCAGAGCTGAACAGCCCGGCGTGCAGCTCGTCCAGACCCGGCCTTGCACAAGACCAACCCAGAGGCACCGTGAATTCCCACCTCAGATGCACAGAAGTCAGAGGTGGGGCAGTCCAGCAGTTCTCTGGGACATGGTGAGTGATGGGAATAAGACCCTACCACGGGAAAGGGGAAACTGACTGGATGACATGTTGGATTTGGGCAGGGCAGTCTTAACTCCATAAGGAAGTGGCTTCAGCTGGTTATTCCCCTCGCCAAGCAGATTAGAGGAATCTGCTAGGACTTGGCCCTGCCCCTGGCGGGGACCCAGTTACATCCCTGAGATCAGTGCACACTGATGCAGTGAAGGCCTGCAAAGGTTGACTGGCCCAGAAGGGAGGAGCTAGCACACACTGCCCGTGGGTGAACTATAATCTCTGATAACCTATTGAAGAGGGCTGAAGCTCCTAGCCTGCGCCCTCTAGAGGAGCCTTAACCAACAAGAAAAGGTTCTGGGAATTATACTGTACACTTGTATGGAAGGAACCAAACACAAGGGAGAAATAAGAAAAAACTCCCAGCCCCCAACCCTGATAACATTGATCCAGGAGATGTAAATACAAAAGAGACTGAGGGCAGCAAAAATGCAACATCAAACACAGCGTTAGTGGACATAAAGAGATATATTCAAGACCTCGTAAGCGGGACCAAAACTGAAATATTAATTCAAATTAAATAAGAGATAAGTAGATTAATAAAACAAGGGCTGGGTACCTCTCAAGAAGACACAGACAGAAGAATAGAGGAACACAAATGGAGAGAAAAATTTCATGAAGAATTCAGAAAGAACCTAGAATTTATGAAGCAGATTCAAAGGGATTATCAGGAAACTGAAGACTCAATAGAAAGCTGGCAAAACTGCTTGAAAGAAACCAAAGATAGACTATCAAAAATTGAACACAGGCTTGCAATGTGGGGTCATGAAAGGGAAGATCTCTTAAAAATAACAAGGGAGCAGGCAGTAAAGATACAAAGATTGGAAGATGACAAGAGGATCTATAACTTAAGAATAAAGTCTGTGAATGAAGAAGCAGGAATAAAACCAGAGGAATTACAAAGGCTATTCACAGCAATTATTGAAGAAAATTTCCCAACCATAGAAAAAATAAATGATATGCAGAAGTATGAAGCATACAGAACTCCAACCACCTACAACCCAAACAGAGCTACACCCAGACACATAATAATCAAGATCCCAGAAATTCAATATAAGAACAGAATATTAAAAGCCATCAGAGAAAAGAAACAGATCACCTATAAAGGAAAACCTATCAAAATCATGGCAGACTTCTTGATACAGACCATCAGGTCAAGAAGAGCTTGGAGTAATGTAATTCAAGTGCTGAAGGAGAACAAGCTCCAGCCCAGATTGGTGTATCCTCCAAAACTCTATAGAAATTAATGTAGAAAAAAGATGCTTCCATGAAAAACAGGAACTAGGAGAATTTGTTACCACCAGTCCAACCCTACAAAAAATACTGAAGGACATTCTATGGAGAGAGAACAAGAATACAAGCATTTCAGGACCAGTGGCAGAGAGGCCTCAGTGAACGAGGCAGACAGTAAAGCGGAAGAGAAAAATAGACTATCAATGGCAGAAAAATACAATAGCAGAAATCAGGCAGAGAAGATTGGCTATAATCTCTAGTATAGAGGGCCTCGAAATAGTAACAGAGAGAAACACAGGCAGAGTAGATCAAGAGATAGGGTGCATTGAGCTGCTCTATATAGGGAGGCAGTGGGACCCAAAACAATCAGGGCACCCAATGGGAGTGAAAGGGGAGGAATTGTCTTAAAAAGGGAGGCAGAGGATACTGTTAATGGGGTAACAAGATTTGGAATTTAAATTATTCTCACCACTCTGCTTGGATGGATTATGTGCTGTTCCAGTTTGTCTACTTACGCTAGAGTTGAGGACATGGTCAGCTATCCCAAAAATAAGAGGTCGTATTATGGTAATCACCCCTAATTTTCCTATCAACTTAATCTGAAACCCTTTATAACTTATACTGTCTTATTATGGCTGATCTTATTTGAATCTGGTTTGTTAGATTGCTACTTTGTATTGACTGATTTTATTTAAATCTGTTGTGATGGATAGCATCAAGTCTAACAGTATAGGCAACTACACTGAAGATGACAAAATTCACTAAGATACCCACTCTGGTTTGATTATTACTTGCTTTTGAAGTCTTATAATGTCTCTAATGTTTTGTTTTTATTAATGTTGTTATATACTGGTGAGACACCATGGTAACCATTGTAGATCACCTTGTATTGTGGTTTTATGTGACTTTTCTTCCTCATGCTTTTCTAGGAATTGTTTTATCTTGCTTTGTTTTTTTTTCCTGCTAATACAGAAATGATAGATATACATGTAGAGACTCACGTATGTGTAGAGCTTATAAACAGTTTACGAGAACCAACTATATAACACATGTTGAAACAAACAACTACTTTGAAGAAAAAGAGACACTACAATACCCAGTGCTGATTCCATAATGTCATGATGTGAAGTCCAGCAAAACTATCAATTTTTGTTCAACGTGATCTTAGCTTGCTTTACCTTGTTTAAGTTCAACACACATGAAGGTATGGACAGCTGTTTTGAGGAGAATGCGAGACACTATGACAGCCATTCACGGCTTCCCTAATGTCTGGTCTTGAAGACCTATAATGCCCTCCTTGTCCTGCTCAGATCAATTCCATACTAGGTTGTTTCATGTGAATTCCCTATATGTGACAATATGGACAACTGTTTGGAAGAAAATAAGAGTCACTATGATAGAGAGTGAACATCTCCAATTGTCTAGCTTTGAAATTTATGTCTTACATTGATTTCTTGTGTTCTGCTTTTCTCTGTTTTTTGTGTTTAATTTTATCCTATTGATATAATTGCATGTATATTTGAGTGGGTAAGATGGATGACCATATTGTTGTTTTTGTCAGATTGTGGAGCAGAACTGTTAACAGTCTCACTGTTTGAATGTCTACTTTACATGTTTTAACTTTGTAATTTCAACAACTATTTCCAAGAAGTCAGTATGTAATTAGTCAAGTAATAATTTCTTAGGTTTTATTGTTGTTGTACTTTTCCTTTTTCCTTGGAATACTGTATGGTTGCTACCCTTTATTCTGTTTTATTTTGTTTTGTTTTTTCCTCTTTAAATAAAATTATAGAAAAAACAAATACACAAGAACACAGTTATTACAGGGGACTTTAACAGCTCATTGTCACAAAGAGATTGATCAACTAGACAAAAAGTCAGCAAAGAAGTAATAGAACTGAATCATACCTATGAGCAACTCGACTTTGTAGATGTTTAGTAGATGTTCCACCCAACCAAAACAGAATACACATTCTTCTCAGCTGTCCATGGGACATGCTCCAAAATAGATCATATATTATCCCATAAAACATTCTTAAGTAAATGCAAGGGTATAGAACTTATCCCATGCATACTATCTGACCATAGAGCACTGAAATTGGAAATTATTGGCAAAAGAAATTGTAACACTTGCATGCATACATGGAAATTAAACAACAACCTTTTGAACAACCAGTAGGCTACCGATGAGATTAAGGAAGAAATAAAGCAATACCTACAATTTAATGAAAATGTGGAAACAACCTATTGCAATATGTGGGATGCAATGAAAGCAGTCTTAAGAGGGAAATATATAGCAATAAATTGTTATATCAAGAAAATAGAATGAGCACAAATAAACAACCTAATGCTTCATCTGAAGCTATTAGAAAAAGAAAAGCAAGTTTAACCCAAAGCTCATAGAAGAGAGGAAATAGTAAAGATTAGAGCAGAAATTAATGCAATGGAAACTAAAAAAGCATACAAAGAATTAATGAATCAAAAAACTGGACAGAGCATAAACAAAACTGACAAACCTCTAGCTAACCTTATAAAGCAAAAGAAAGAAAAAACACAGATTCATGCAATAAAGACTGAAAACGGGGAAGTTACTACAGATCCCATGGAAATTCAAAGATCATGAACACCTACTTTAAGAATCTATACTCACATAGAAAGGAAAACACAGAGGAAACAGAGAGATCTCTAAAAACATATGAACTACCAAAACTCAACCAACGAGATATAGCAATTTTGAATAATCCAATGTCAGCTATTGAAATTGAAAACATAATAAAAAAACTTACCAACAAAGAAAAGTCCAGGTCCTGATGATTCACAGCTGAATTCTACAAGAAATTTAGAAAAGATTTGATGCCAATATTCCTTAAAATCTTCAATGAAATTGAAAAGAAATTCCTCCCTAAATCATTCCTGGAGGCAAGCATAAATCTCATACCAAAACCAGAGAAAGACCCAACCCAAAAGGAAACTATAGGCCAATCTCATTAATGAACATAGATGCAAAGATTCTCAATAAAATACTGGCAAGTAGAATGCAGCAAGTCATCAAGAAGATTATACATCATGACCAAGTGGGGTTCATTCCAGGAATACAGGGATTCCTGGATCAATAAATGTGATACAACATATCAACAGAGCCAAAAACAAAAACCACATGGTCATCTGAACAGATACAGAGAAAGCTTTTGATAAAGTGCAACAGTTCATGATAAAAATTTTGCAGAAACTCAGAATACTCGGTGTCTACCTCAACATTATAAAGGCCATCTATGACAAACCAACAGCCAATATTATACTAAATGGACAAAAACTAACAGCTTTCACTTTTAAATCAGGAACAAGACAAGGATATCCACTATCACCCCTCCTTTTCAATATAGTTCTGGAAACATTACCCAAGGCAATCAGACAAGAGAAAGAAATAAAACAAATGAAAATAGAAAAGGAAGAAGTTAAATTATCACTATTTGCAAATGACATCATGCTATATATAGAAGACCCCAAAAACTCCATTAGAAGAGTGCTAGAGGTAATAAACAAATTCAGCAGTGTAGGTGGATACAAAGTCAATGTGCAAAAATCAATAGCATTCCTGTACACAAACAAACTCACCAAGAGAGAAATTATGGAAATATCACCCTTCACAATAACATCTAAAAAAATGAAATACTTAGGGATCAACCTAACTAAAAATGTAAAAGACCGATATGCTGAAAGTATACTATCCCAAAAGAGGAGATTGAAGAGGATATTAGAAAATGGAAGAATGTTCCTTGCTCTTGGCTAGGAAGAACCAGCCTCGTGAAAATGGCTATACTCCCAAAACTGTTACACAGATTTATCACAGTCCCAGTCAAAATACAATTGACATACCTCACAGATCTAGAGAAAAAACTCCTAAAATTCATTTGGAAATAGAAGAAATCTAGAATAGCAAAGGCAATTCTGGGCAATAAAGACAAGGCAGGAGGCATCTCAAATCCTGACTGGAAACTGTACTACAAAGCCACAGTGATAACATCAGCATGGTACAGGCAAACAAATAGACCTAAGGACCAATGGAATAGATTAGTATATGCAAGAATAAGTACAAAGACACTCAGTCACCTGATATTTGACACAGGGGCTAAACATGTTCACTGGAAGAATGATAGCCTTTTAATAAATGGTGTTGGAAAAATTGGCTCTTCACATGCAGAAGACTGAAACTAGATCCATGCTTATTGCCATGCACAAAACTAAAGTCTAAATGTATCAAAGACCTAAGCATTAAAACAGAAACACTAAATCTACTGGAAGATAGGATAGGTAGAGGTCTTGGAGACACGGGGCTAGGCAGAGAATTCATGAACAAAACGCAAACTACATGGGAAATGCTTCAGAGAATCAACAACTGGGATCTCATATTATTGAAAATTTCTGCACTTCAAAAGAAATCACAATCAGTGAAAAGAAAACCCACAGAATGGGAAAAAAATTTAGCCAGCTACTCCTCAGACAAAGGACTTATATCAAGAACCTATATAGAATTGAAAAACATCAAGCCCCCCAAATTCAAAGAACCTCTCAAAAGTGGGCATCTTGGATGAACGCTCAGTTCTCAGATAAAGATATACATGTGGCAAATAAATACATGAAGAAATGTTCACCATCACTAGTCATTTGAGAAATGCAAATTAAAACAACATTGAGATTTCATCTCACTCCTGAAAGAATAGCTGCCATGAAGAAATCAACTGAAAACAAATGTTGGCAAGGCTGTGGGTAAAAAAGGAACACTGCTCCACTGTTGGTGGGAGTGTAGACTGGTACAACCGCTATGGAAATCAGTATGGAGAATTCTCAGAAGACTAACACTGGAAGCTCCATTGTCCTAGGGGGGTGGATATGAACTCATCCGCTGGCAGTGCTGGTCTTAAGCTCTCCCTAGGACAGCCCAAATGAGCCCAAATGAGCCCAGAGTCCTTGTGCATGGTTTCTGCCTCCTGAACTGAAAGAAGGCCACTGGATGTGGTCAACTGAGGACCTGAAATCTGCTGGGCCCAGTCCAGCCTCCCCAGTAGTTCCCCAGAAGCTCAAACGCCAGCAGCGTAAGTCTCCAACTTTCCCCAGGTTATCGGGCCACACCTTGGGCAATCTCCACTCCCCTGCAGACTATTGACTCCCTTAATTGAGAGGCAGAAGCTCCAATTTAACTGCTTTTCCCATCCTATTCCTTTTATATCTTTCTCTCCTCTAATTTCTCTTGCTAATGTTTCCAGAGTTATATTTAAGTAGAATAGCGATACCAGATATCCTTGTCTTACATCTGATTTGAGTGAAAGTGCTCAGTTTTTTTTTTTCCATTTGGTATGATGTTGCCTGTTGGTTTGTCATAGATGGTTTTGATCAAATTCAGGTAGAGTATTCTGATTTTATATAGTGTTTTTATCATGAATGAATATCAGACTTTATCGAAAGCTTTTCTCTATCACTTAAGATGGTCATCTGCTTTTGTGTTTGGCTCTGTTGATAAAGTGTATTACATTTATTAATTTGCTTATCTTGAACCTTCCCTATATTCAAGGAATGAATCATTCTTGGCCATGGAGTATTATCTTCTTGAATACTTGCTTCATTCTGTGTGATAGTATTTTATTGAGGATTTTTGCATCTATGTTTATAAGGGAGATTGGCCAGCAGTCCTCTTTTTAATTTGGGTCTTTCTCTGGTTTTGGAATCAGAATAATACTTTGCTTCCAGGAATGAGTTAGATATTCCTGCTTCTCTTTCATTTTCATTAAAGAGTTTGAAAAATGAGTTTGAAGAGTATTGGCATTAAATCTTCTCTAAATTAATTAAAGAACTCAAGAGTAAATTCATGAGAACCTGAGCTTTTCTTTCTCGGTAAGTTTTTAATTACATTTTAAATTCCATTAGCTGATAATGGGTGATTCAGAATTTTATATCTTCCTTATTCAGCTTTGGTAATTCATATGCATCTAGGAATCTGTCTATTTTGTTTTCTATCCATTGAGAGTAAACATTTTCAAAATAGGTGCTGATTATTGTCTTCTGAGTTTCCATAAGATCTGTAGTAATTTCACTGTTTTCATTATTGTTTCCTTTCTCCTATGATTTCATATGTGACTCATTGGATATTTAGGATGGTGTTGTTTAATTTCCATGTGTTTATGGAATTTTTACAGTTTCTTTTGCCATTAATTTTCAATTTCATTGCACTATGGTCAGACAATATGTATGGGATAATTTCAGTTCCCTTGCATTACTTAAGCATTTCATGTGAGCCAGTATATGGTCTATTTTGGAGAACTTGCCACATGCAACTGAGAAGAATGTGTATTCTGATGTTGTTGGGTGGGACACTCTGAAAACATCTAGTGAGTTCATTTGTTCACAAGTTTGACTTAGTCCAGATATTTCTTTGCTGATTGTTTTTGACTAGTTGAACTATCTCTTTGTGACAGTGTGGTTTTAACATAACTGCTTACAATTGTGGTTTTGCTTATTTGATTTTTCATATCTACTAATAATTGTCTTATATAGTTAGGTACTCCCATATAGGGTGCATGCATATTTATGATATTATGTCTTTCTCTTGAACTTTTCTCCTGATGAGTATTCAAATACCTTTCTTATGATCATTCTTGATTTTAAGTTCACATTATTTTCAAGTAGAATAGATATGCCTTTTTCTAGGTTTCTGTAACCTAGAGAATTGTTTTCCATCCTTTGACTTTCAGTCTATGACTTTCTTTTTGTGTTCTTTTATATAGTGTATTGTTGGATCTTGGTCCTTAATCCATTCTGTCAATTTAGTTCTTTTAATTGGTGAATTGAGTACAATTACATTGATGGATATAACTGATATGTATTGGCTTATCTTTGTCATATTTTCCTGATATTGGTTCCCTGCTTTTCTACTCTGTTCAATTGTATGCCCTGCCTTATGGTTTCATTCTGTGATTATTTTTTGGAATTGTAGCTATTTTTATCTCTGTCTAGAATAGATTTCAGTACTCTTTGTGGAGTTGGTTTGGTAGTCATGAATTTCTGCAGTTGTTTTTTTGTCATGAAGTATCTTATTCCTCTAATAATTTTGCAAAATAGTTTTGCAGGGGACATCTATCTGGATTGGAAGCTGTTTTCCTTCAGGATATGAAATACTTCACTCCAGGCTTTTCTTAACTTGGGGATTTATGTTGAGAAATCTGCTACGATTCTGATAGGTTTTCATTTATAGGTGATCTGTTTCTTTTCTCTGACAGTTTTTAATATTCTGTTCTTATGCTTAATTTCTAGAATCTTGATGACTATGTTTTTATTTTGGTCATAGCTGATTTAGTTTATATATGTTTCATTTATTTGTATGTCTAATTCTTTATCCACACTTGGAAAGTTTTCTGCCATTATTTCTGTGATGAGTCCTATTTTTTAAATGGCATTTGCACTGTCTGAAGCTTTCTCATTGACTCCAATCAATCTTGTTATTCTTTGTTTCATCAATCTTGTTTGATTGATTTTTAATCATCTCTTGCTATATTTAAGGTATCTTTCTTGTCATGATCATTAGCTGAAGTTCTGTCTTTAAGATCTGATATTCTATCCTCTCCATTGTTCAATCTGTTGCATATACTTTCAATGTAAGATTAGATATCTTGGATTTCTGTTTGAATCTGTTTCAGGGATTCTATTTCTGTGTTAGGCATTTTTGTTTACATCATTTTTCTAAGCTCATCTTTTCTTTTATCTGTGTCTTCCTTAAAATCTTTGATTTTCAGTGTCATTCCTTTTTATACCCATTTTTTTTGTAAATTCTTTTCCACTTCTGTTGATATCATTTCAGAAAGTTCCAGGTTTTTACTTCCAATTTCTTCTATCTCATTGGTTTCTGGGCTTCTGTCTTGGGGGTCTGGGGTTGCATTTTGCTTCTGAGTTTTGTCATATTCTATTTTCTGTTTTTATTTTATTTTATTTTCTGTGTTGATGTTTGCCAATTTCTTATGACAGATAGCTTTATCACTAGAATTGAGGCTTTCCTAGAAGATGTCTATTCTTCAGAGATTTCCTCTAGATATAGATAAGTTTTTTATGGTTATCCCAGAAGCCTACCTTCCTAATTTGTAAAGAATGCAAAGTTTCTATTTGGCTCAACATCCAATTCCTTGGTTCTGGCATTTGGCAATGATTATGAATTCATTGAAGCACAGTGTTATCACTGTGGGAGAAAAACTGAATATAATATATATGACATCCTGACTAAAGGAGTACAGTTATTAATAACAATAGTTTCAAGTACAGATAAACTGACAAACTACGTATCCATTAACCTACTACCTCTGACCTGAGGAGCAAACTCTAAAGTTATATAACAAGATGAAACAGATACCATTTACTCATATGCAATGATTTTACCCTTAGTGGAGTAAGTTTACCTTTCTTTGAGTGTTAGGGGTGTTAAGATGTGTATGGGGTAGGATAAAGTGATGAGAGAAGTCAAATATAGTGCTCAAGGATGGAAGTCAAAGAATGATTACTTGAAACTGGAGGAAACAGGAGAGAATGAGTGAAATAGAATGCTAAAGAGTAATCAGAAAGGGAAGAAACAATGTTTACCCACTTGGAAGTTTAAATTCAAGAAGTAGTTGAGAGAAAAAGAATCAATAGAAAATGAAAAAGAAAGATCAGAAACCTACACAGTGAAAAAAAAGAAGAGAATAAGGAAGAAAGGGAAAAAAAGAGAGAGACTAGAGAATGAGAGGGAAAAATAAAACAAATATAACCACAGAGTACAAAATAAAACAAGAGCACATCCACCAGATAGGAAAGGGATAGCCAATCAGACAAACAAAGGGGAAGAAAAAATAATAAAATATTGCTTGTGTTTACAGTTCTGTGATAGTGTCCACATCAGATCTCAAAAATATGTTGTGTATTCCAGGCAAATTTGCCATGGGAATTATGTTACATGTAGAGCTGATGTTGTCCTCTGAATGTGGGCACTGGGACTGGTCTTCTGCTGGTAGAATTCTCCAGAGCACAACTGCTGGATCCTTGCTTCTATTTCAGAAATTTCTACATTGCTGGTCTTGCTGATTATTCCACCCACCAAAGGCATGAGTGTGCCTATGCACACAGAGCCCAACTGTCCTGAGGCTTGTGATTCATCCATGTTCTTTTAAATCATATGTTTGAAGAAAAAAGAATATTGACACAAATGGTGGGAACTTAAAAGTAAATTGCATTTATCTGGACTCCATCCCATATCTTGGATGATAAGAATTTCATGATAAGATATGAAGACCAGAAAAAACAAAAAAGAATTACATGATAAATGAAGAGAAAGGATATGAAGAAAAACATAAGATGAAATCGTGCTTGAGAGAATTTCTAAACAGCCAGGAATGTTTGACATTGACTTTTTAAAGACTATGTATTAGTATCTGTTTAAAAGACATAGGTGGTATTTTCAAGCTGTCATCAGCAAAGTCCTTTAAAAAATATTACTAAATAGTACACTAAAGCTAGCAAAGAAATACAACTGCTTACTATCTTAAACATAAAAAATAATCAAAGCTAAGGTTGGGATAATATGCCCACTGTGTTTGAATAAGAATAAAAACTTACCTTTCTTGAACTTTTTTCTTCTCCCATGATACTCAGAAGTAAGAAATTAGAATTAAAACTGCTAAATCCACCTGTGGTAATCTCTTTATATGGCCTTGTATTATCTAACTTTCTAGTAGAGTTGATGCATAAAAGTCTACTTTATTTGGATAAAATCATGCATTTTTCCAAAATCTGTTTATTCTCAGTTCTGTCTTGCATTTTTGCTACTAACAAAAAAATTAGAGTTTTACTCTAAAACTCAGAACATCATCTACTATCTACTTAATTTTGGAGCTGTACCATCACATGAACTTACATTTTTTTTTCTTTTTTTAAAAATAATTTTACTTAAAGAGAAAAAAACAAAACAAAACAAAACAGAATAAAGGGTAGCAAGATTACAGTATTCCAAGGAAAAAAGGAAAAAAAATACCAAAAAAAAAAAAAACCTAAGAAATTATTACTTGACAAATTACATACCGACTTCTTGGAAATAGTTGTTCAAATTACAAAGTTAAAACATATAAAGTACACATTCAAACAGTGAGACAGTTAATAGCTCTGCTCCACGATCTGACAAAAACAGCAATATGGTCATCCATCTTACCCACTCAAATATACATGTAATTATATCAAAAGGGTAAAATTAAACACAACAAAACAGAGCAAAGCGGATCAAAAGAAAGCAATGTAAGAGACAAAAATTTCAAAACTAGACAATCAGAGATATTCACTATCTATCATATTGACTCTTGTTTTCTTCCAAATAGTTGTGCATATTGTCACATATGGGGAATTGACATGAAACAACCTAGTATGGAATTGATCTGAGCAGGACAAGGAGGGCATTACAGGTCTTAAAGACCAGACATTAGGGAAGCCTAGAATGACTGTCATAGTGTCTCTCATTTTCCTCAAAACAGCTGTCCATACCTTAATGTGTTTTGAACTAAAACAAGGCAAAGCAAGCTAAGATCACTTTGAACAAAAAGTGATAGTTTTGCTGGACTTCACATCATGACATTATGGTGTCAGCATTGGGTATTGTAGTGCCTCTTTTTCTTCAAAGTAGTTGTTCATTTCAACATGTGTTATTTAGTTGGTTCTCGTAAACTGTTTATAAGCTCTACACATGCATGAGTCTCTACATGTATATCTATCATTTCTATATTAGCAGGAAAAACAAACAAAACAAGATAAAACAAAACAATTCTTAGAAAAGCATGAGGCAGAAAAGTCACATAAAACCACAATACAAGATGATCTACAATGGTTTACATGATGTCTCACCAGTATATAACAACATTAATAAAAATGAAGCAGTAGAGACATTATAAGACTTCAAAAGCAAGTAATAATCAAACCAGAGTGGGTATCTTAGTGAATCTTGTCATCTTCAGTGTAGTTGCCTATACTCTTAGACTTGATGCTATCCATCACAACAGATTTCAATAAAATCAGTCAATACAAAGTAGCAATCTAACAAACCAGATTCAAATAAGATCAGCCATAATAAGACAGTGTAAGTTATAAAGGGCTTCAGATTAAGTTGATAGGAAAATTAGGGATGATTACCATAATATGTCCTCTTATTTTTGGGATAGCTGACCATGTCCTCAAGTCTAGCATAAGTAGACAAACTGGAACAGCACATAATCCATCCAAACAGAGTGGTGAGAATAATGTAAATTTTAAATATTGTTACCCCATTAACAATATCCTCTGTCTCCCTTTTTTAGACAATTCCTTCCCTTTCACTCACATGGGGTGCACTGCTTGTTTTGGGTCCCACTGCCTCCCTATATAGAGCATCTCAATGGACCCTATCTCCTGATCTACTCTGCCTGTGTTTCTCTCTGTTAGTATTTCAAGGCCCTCTATACTAGAGATTATAGACAATCTTCTCTGCCTCATTTCTGCTATTCTATTTTTCTGCCACCAAGAGTCTATTTTTCTCTTCACTTCACTGTCTTCCTCGTTCACTGAGGCATCGCTGCCACTGTTCCTGAAATGCTCATATTCTTGTCTCTCCCTAGAATGTCCTTCAGTATTTTTTGTAGGGTTGGACTGGTGGTCACAAATTCTCCCAGTTCCTCTTTGTCATGGAAGCATCTTCTTTCTCCATTAATTTCTAGAGAGTTTTGCAGGATACACCAATCTGGGCTGGAGATTGTTCTCCTTCAGCGCTTTAATTACTTTACTCCAAGCTCTTCTTGACCTGATGGTCTGTGTCGAGAAGTCTGCCTTGATTTTGATGGGTTTTCCTTGATAGGTGATCTGTTTCTTTTCTCTGATGGCTTTTAATATTCTGTTCTTATATTGAATTTCTGGGATCTTGATTATTATGTGTCTGGGTGTAGCTCTGTTTGGGTTGTAGGTGGATGCAGTTCTGTATGCTTCATACCTCTGCATATCATTTCTTTTTCTATGCTTGGGAAATTTTCTTTAATAATTTCTGTGAATAGCCTTTGTAATTCCTCTGATTTGATTCCTGCTTCTTCATTGACATACTTTATTCTTAAGTTATAGATCCTCTTGTCATCTTCCAGTCTTTGTATCTTTACTGCCTGCTCGCTTGTTATTTTTAAGAGATCTTCCCTTTCTTGACCCCACATTGCAAGCCTGTGTTCAATTTTAGATAGTCTATCTTTGGTTTCTTTCAAGCAGTTGTGCCAGCTTTCTATGGATTGTTTACTTTCCTAATAATCTCTTTGAATCTGTTTCATGAATTCTAGGTTTTTCCTGAATTCTTCATTAAATTTTTCTCTCCATTTGTGTTCCTCCATTCTTCTGTCTGTGTCTTCTTGAGAAGTGCCCATCCCTTCTTTTATTAATCTACTTATCTCTTGTTTAATTTGAATTAATATTTCAGTTTTGGTCCTGCTTATGAGGTCCTGAAGATATCTCTTTATGTCTGCTAATGCTGTGTTTGACGTTGCATTTTTGCTGCCCTCAATCTCCTTTGTATTTACCTCTCCTGGATCAATGTTCTCAGGGTTGGGGGCTGGGAGTTGTTTCTTATTTCTCCCTTTCGTCATGTTTTTGGTTCCTTCCATACAAGTGTACAGTGTAATTCCCAGACCCTTTTATTGTTAGTTAAGGCTCCTCTATAGGGAGCAGGCTAGGAGCTTTAGCCCTCTTCAATAGGTTATCAGAGATTAGAGTTCACCCACAGGCAGTGTGTGCTAGCTCCTCCCTTCTGGGCCAGTCAACCTTTGCAGGCCTTCACTGCATCAGTGTGCACTGATCTCAGGGAAGTAACTGGGTCCCTGCCAGGGGCGTGGCCTAGTCCAAGCAGATTCCACCAATCTGCTCAGCAAGGGGAGCAAACAGCTGAAGTCATTTCCTTATATATTTAGGGCTGTCCTGCCTAAATCCAACATGTCATCCAGTCGGTTTCCCCTTTCCCAGGGGAGGGTCTTATTTCCATCACTCACCGCATCCCCGAGAACTGCTGGGCTCCCTGACCTCCGACTTCAGCGTGGCTGCGGTAGGAATTCACAGTGCCTCTGGGTGGTTCGTGTACAGAGCTGGTCCCACTGAGCTGCATGCAGGGCTGTTCAGCTCCGCGCTCTGGCGGCTCAAGCCAGTCGCTTCAGCATGGATCGCTTGTTTAGGTCGGGCAGGAATTTAGGTGGTTCAAGGAGGGTGCCATGCTTGCTGATCTTATCTTCACTAGTAGCCCCAGGACCTCATATTCAAGTGGTTTTTTTTACACTTTAGTTTCTTTGTGGGTTGTGAGAGTCCATCTCTCTCTGTTTGGGTATCTCCAGGGTGTTTTATTCTGGCATTTGAGCTGTTTCTCTCAGAGACGGTCTCTCTCCTACTACCTACCAGTCTGCCATCTTGTCTTCCCCTCTACATTTTTTTCTTAACCTGCAAATCACAATGAAGAATGAAACATACATGCTTTTACCTCTCAAATTAAGAAAGAATAAAAGCAGGTCCAAGAACAAAGTAACTGTTTAATAAGTGCTTTTTGGAATTAAGATCTCGGGGATAAAGTTAAAATGTGAGTAGTTACCTTATATTTTATTCAACCCTTTTTTTGTGACTTTAGAACCTAAAAGTTGAGTGATGATCTTTCACAGTGGAATGTGAAAATCTCTTAAAGTGCTTTGTGGACACCTGGTGGTTCTCTGAAGGCTGTCACTAATGACCTGGAAAATTAGAATGGGGTGACAGAACTCATGATTTAGGAATGAAAGGGCTGCAGACCAGAAAAGCAGAGAAAATAAAACTCTGATGAATCTATTGAGAAGAGCTGGACTGGCCTCATAAGATCATTTCCTACACTTTCAAGCAGAACATAAAATTTAAAAATAAAACTATAAAAGTCCCTCTGTGTATTTTATTGTACAATATTACATTGTATTTTAACTCTGAAACTTCAAAACAGTAAGAAAGACTTAAAATAGAGATGTAGGGTGGGTGGTCTAAGATTAGAAGTTGTACCAGAAAATCTCACTCTGTCTAGCAAAAACCACTGAGTAATAGAAGATCAGCTATAAGCTGATAACACAATTTAGTTTGCCATAATAGAAAAAATGAACTTTGATTTTTCATGCAGTCATAGTTTTGGATGTGATTAATTGTGGACTGAGCTCTTGATAACAGTGATAGGACCTGTGGTGGACAAAGTTTAGAAGTAGGTACATGCAGATCCAAAGATGTGTCAGAGACTCTAACAATTTTTTATATATTATTTTTATTTGAGCAGAGTTCTCTATAGCTGAGAAATAATAGTAGTCAGTGTTATGTAGAAAAAAGACACAATAGGAGATTTACTTGTTTGTCTGTATATTATGAAAACTGGCCCATATTATTATAGAGGCTTCCAACTACAGGCTGGAATACCAGGAAAACAAATAGTATAACTAACCCTGAGTTTAAAAACCTAAGGAACAGAGGAGCTAGGTATACCACAACAGAACATTAATAAACCAGAAATTCTGATGTTTAAAGCATGCGGATATGAATGTCTCTGCTCTAGAAGACAGCACATTTGACGTTTCTCCTTTTTGTTCTGTTTGGGGTCTCAGTGGATTCTGTGCTACAGAATGATCTCTTTTCTAGTTGATGAAGAAAGATCTCTTTTTTCAGTCTATCAATTCAAATGGTGATCTCTTCTATAAACACCATCAGAGAGACACCAAGAAATAATGTTTTCCAGCTCCAGTAATCCTTAGCCTAGTCAAGTTCATATTCAGATTGACAATTACAGAGAATAAATAATTGGATTTCAAGAATAGCTTCCTTTTCAAGTTTTCAAAATATATAGTCAAATTCTCAACTTTAGCTTAAAAATGTTATTTCTAGGAAGATAACAAGGCAATACTTTCAGTGCTAAATACGTACTGCAATGTAAGTAGACATGGTTATTGGAGAAAGTTCACAAGGAAAGTTTTGTGGAGGATTTGGCTTACCATGAAGAGTAAGGTGAGTGAGTTGATGTCATCAAATTCAAGATGAGATACACTTTGTGTTCTTGTCTACAAATATTCCATACTTCTAGTGGTAATGGCCATAAATATAGTTATCTCCTCTAGATATACATGCATTTGTTAAGCTTTCCAGGTGCAAATTCCCATTTAGCATTGATATGCATACCAAGCTGGGACAAATGCTATTTTATTGACCAACTTTACTCATTTCCTGGAATCTCAGTTTAAGTCACATATACTCAGCATTTGTTTCTTTTTTATTTATTTTTAAAATTTTTTTAATGTTTTAATTTTTTTTTGTATTTTGAAGGTAGTAGAAATACAACAGAACAAGACAGAAGAAAGCCAATTGAGACAGTGCAGTGACTTTGGTATAGAACTTCACAGCGGGTTACCGGGATAACAGTAATAGGTACCATAGTATAGGTACCATAGTATATGTCATTATCTTCACAATAGTTGTCTAGTCAATTAAGTATAGCAAAATCAAACCAAAGACAGAACATTATAAAATCAATCAAAAGAGAATATTGAATAGAATAAAGCAATTAATCATAATGAAACAAAACAGAAAATAACACTTGCTTTCAAAGAGAAGATAGAGGAGACCCCCCATATTTGCTATGTTGCCTACAGTCATCCTGCCAAGGGATGCTCAGACCTCTGTCCCCAGTTGTTAATGGCGGGGGGGAGGGGGTTTGGGATGTTTGATTCCAAGCCCGCATATTAGTAGTCTCAAGAGATACTACTGGGTCTCCTCCTGGCTTATGCCAGAGGAAGGCACTTACCAAGAAGACAGGTGAACTGCTTCTTTGTGCAGGCTCCTGGGTTCCACCATGGCCATGGCCGGATCTTGGGGCCCTTCTCTCAGCATTCATTTCTGAGGGTTTCCCAATGCTTGAACCTAATTTAGCAACCTTTGTTTTATTTCTTTGTATGAAAAGAATTCATTGTATATTTGTACTAGGTCTCCCCTTTGTTTCCTTGAAACAGATAGGATGACTATTACTATAAAAATTAAGCTTCAGGAAGAGAGGTAGGGGTGGAATGATAAAGAACAAGTCAAACTCTCCATGATACAAAATTCAAACACTGAAAAATAACAACATGAGAAGAAAACAGGAGGAGTTTGATCCCAAGGAGCTAAGAAGGGTCTGAGGGTGAAATGGGAGGCCCACAGAGAAAGCGAAGAGACAGACCTCAGCACAAAAACAGGATGGGGAAATATATGCTTTCTTCCTAGCTCCTGGATCTTGGCATGAGAAAGGAAGACTAGATCTATAGAGACACAATGAAAGTGGGTCACTGCACAGGACTCCAGGGAGAAATGCTCTAGTGTAATGGAGCAGTCGATGTTGTGCTGTACAATAGCTGCCAAATGAATTCAGTCCAAGTGACTGCCACATCTTTTGGGGAGGGTGCTTCATCAGATGCTACTTCAGGCAAGGGCTAACTGAAGCTGGGACTCAGAGCAGCCATGGGTTGGCTTCATCTCAGGGTACATAGTGCTAAACTCTGTGGTGACTAGGTGAGGGATAATCATGGGAAACATCAAGTTTCAGAGAACCATGATCAGGCCAGCAAAAGACACTGAGTATGGTAACCTAAATGACTCAGGTCCCAACATCATCACCAGAGATCAAAAACCCCTTAAGTTTTGTAGATTTGAAAAATGCCAAAATCAGCAACTCACCCTAAATCTACTGCAGACATGCTGGGATTATGCAGCAGAGATTGGAGCTCTAATTGCCATCTTGGTCCACCACAGATTGCAATCATGCCCTCAATTGGACACTATCACAAAACTCAAGACCTCAGAAGGGCTTACAGGCTTGAAATCAAAGAGAAATTTCTTTGCTTTTGTTGTTGTTGTTTTTGTTGTTGTTACTGTTCTTTAAAATTTTTTTCATGAATGTGAACATTAGTTTTAGTTTACTTTAGTTTTGTGTTTGTTTTTCCTTCTTTTTTTCTCTCCTGTCTTCTTCACCAATACCAAGTTTTGAATGAACCATCTGTGTCCTTCAGCTTTGTTTCTCATCTCTTTCTCCTCTATTATTGCTTTGTTTTTCCCTCTTATTCCATTTTTAAACCTTCTATGTTCATGGTAAAATTGATCTATTTAGTGGGTATTTACTATACATAATTTTCTGATTTTTAAGGAGATTTTAAATAACAGTAAATCTTGTACCTATGTTTAAAACTGACAAATTAGTAATTACTACAGCCTCAAGTTTTTAGTCTGTTCTTGATGTTAGTTATTAATGACTGTATTTCTTTAGCCAAGGTAACATAGTTGCTGTGGTCAATTGATCTTTGGATATCATACCATATCATAGATATTTTTGGGAACCATAAAAAATACTATAGTCCAGTACCAAAAAACTGGATATCAGACCAAAAATTCAGCAATCTTTCAACTCTAATGAATTGAAGAGGCAGACTCTTAGGGTAGACTCAAAGACCAAAAACAAGCTACACCTAAAAGACGTTCAAAAAATGGTCATTTCATAAAGTCTTGTTACTAGTAACAAAACTGTCTACCAAAGTAAGTATAGAAACCTCAACACAGAGAAAAAATCTAAAAGAAACAGAAAATGAGAAAAAAACTGAAGTAAGATGGAACCCATATCTCCCAACAAGCCCAACACAGATCAAGTGGTTACTGAGGTGAAAGGAAACAAATGTCATCCAGCTGAATTTTATGAAATTGTAGCAGCAGGTAAAGCAAACCAGATGAATACGTCTCTTGTTAAAACCAAAACAGAGACAATTAAGAGATGATGACTTTAATGAATTAAATGGCTACTGAATCTATAGTAGACACAAATAAAAAAAATAGCAGAACTTAGGAAATACATGGAAACCAAGAAACCCCAGCATAAAAAACAAATGGATTCCATGAAGTAGAAATCAGGTTCATTAAAAACTCTACTGAAACTATGTGCAGCAGTCAATTAATGTGAAGACAGAATATCATATCTGGAAGACAGAGATGTAGTTAGTGATTATCAAATGAAAGACCTAAAAATAGCAAGAAACCATGAGAAATCAATCCAACAGCTATGAGATGATACAAAGATAACTAATATAAGATTAATTGAAATCAATGAAAATCAGAAGATAGCACAAACAGCATAAAAAACTGATCACAGAAGCAGTAGAAGAGAAGCTTCTGAGTATGGGAAAAAAAAGTTTACTTAGAGATAAATGAGGTATATTGCATGCCAAATAGTGATGATCATAAAACATCTAAAGCAAACAATAGTCAAGACTCCAGAAATTCAACGCAAGAACAGAATATCAAATGCTCTTATAGAAAATAAAGAAAAATAAAGAAATGACCTCATTAGAATCATAGCACACTTCTAAAAACAAACCCTAGAGTCAAGGATAATTTGCAATGAAGAATTTCAAGCACTAAAAGACAACAACTTCCAAGCCATAATGATGTACTCCAAAAGATTATCTTTCACAATTGATAGAGAAATAAGATACTTCTGTGGTAAAGAACACTTGAAGAAATTCATGATGAGAAAAAAACTTCTGAAGGATATTCTATTAAAAACAATGAAGCCAAAGATAAGAATCACATGATTATCTCAATAGATACAGAAAAAACTTCTGATAAAGTCCAAAATTCATTTATGATAAGGGACCTACAGAAAATCAGAACAGATAATCTCTACCTCAATCTGATAAAAGCCATCTATGACATACCAACAGCCAACATTACATTACATAGATAGAAACTGAAAACTTTAACTCTAAAATCAAGAACAAGACAAGGGTGTCCACTGTCTCCGTCCACTGTCTCCACTCCTATTTAATATAGTTATGGAAACATTAGCAAGAGCAATTAAACAAGGGATAAAAGTAAAATGAATAAGTGTAGGAAAGGAATAAGTTAAATTATCACTATTTGCAGATGATGTTATGTTCTACATAAGACTCCAAAAACTCTACCAAAAGGCTACTAGAGTTAATAAGCAAATCTAGCAATGTAACTGCATATAAAGTTAGCACTCAAAAATCAATAGCACTCTTGTACACAAAAAACAATCTCACTGAGAGAGAAATTATGGATGTAGCACTTTCCACACTAGCATCATAAAATGAAATACTTAGGAATCAATCAATCAAAGGATGTGAAAGTCCTATCTGTTGAAAACCATAGCACTCTAAAAAAAATTTGAAAAGGATGTCAAAAAATGGAAAGATATCATTTGCTCTTGGTTAGGAAGAATGAACATTGTGAAAATGACCATACTCCCAAAACTGTTACGCAGTTTTAATGTAATCCTGTTCAAAATACCATTAACATAGCTTACAGATCAAGAGAAAGCATTCCTAAAATTCATTTGGAAACAGAAGAGACCAAGAATAGCAAAGACAATCCTGGGCAACAAAAGCAAGACAGGAGGCATTACAATCCTTGACTTGAAGTTATACTACAAAACTACAGTGATAAAACCAGCATAGAGCTGGCAAAAAGATAGAGGATCAGTGGAACATATTAAAAGATACAAACTCAACCGAAAAGACACTCAACCACCTTATCTTTCACAAAGGAACTAAACATGTGCATTGGATGAAATATAGCCTCTTTAATAATTGGTGCTGGAAAAATTGGCTTTCCACATGCTGAAACTAAAACTAGACCTACATCTATTACTATGCACTAAACTAAAGTAAAATATACTAAAAATCTAAATATTAAAGTAGGAAAACTAGATGTACTGGAAGACCAGGTAGTTAAAAATCTAGAAGGCAGAGGAGTAGGCAAAGTATTCATGGATGAAATGCAAACTGCATAGGAAGTACCTCAAAAGAATACGCAACTGGGGTCTCTTATTAAAAGGTTTTTATGTTTCAAAAGAAATCAAACAGAGTGAAGAGAAAACCCACCAAATGGGAAATAATTTTAGCCAACTCTCCCTCAGACAAAGAACTTATATCTAGAACATATAAAGAACTAAAAAACATTAGGCCTCCCAAATTCAAAGACCCAGCATAGAAATGGGCATCTAAGATGAATGCACACTTCTCAGATGAAGAAATAAAAATAAAAAATAAATACATGAAGATATGTTCAATATCACTGGTCATTGAAGAAATGCAAATTAAAACAACAATGAGATTCCATCTCACTCCAAAAAGAATGGCCAAGGACAAGAAATCAACGAATCCCAAATATTGGCAGGGCTGTGGGGAAAAAGGAACACTGCTCCACTGTTGGTAGGAGTGTAGAATGGTGTGGCCACTGTGGAAATCAGTGTTGAGACTTCTCAAAAGACTAGGATTGGAAGTCCCATTCAATCCAGCTATTCTCCTTCTGGACATTTTCCCAGAAAAAAATGAAAAACTCACGTCACAGTGATATATGTGCACCCATGTTTACAGAAGCACAATTTGTAATAGCTAAATCTTGGAAACAATCAAAATGCCCATCAACTGCAGAGTGGATGAAAAAGATGTGGTATTTTTATACAGTGGAATATTACTCAGCTATTAAAATAATCTTGAGGCTTTTATAGGCAAATGGAGGCAACTTGAGACAATACTCATAAGTGAAACAAATCAAACTCACATTTATAAATATCATATTGTCTCCCTAGCTTGAAGAATAGTAAAAATAAAAAACTGAAAAAGTACTAAGATCCAAAATGTACAATAGACATTGTAATGTTAAAAAGGAAAGAAAGTACTCAAAAGGAAATAACAACTAGGATAGAGGAAAGGAGAAAAGGAAGAAAAGATTATATGTATGTAGGTATACACGTATAAATGTGTGTATGTATATGTATCAAAGGGCTGAAAAGATTATATGTATGTAGTTATACATGTATAAATGTGTGTATGTATATGTATCAAAGATACTACTAATCTCTGTTAGTTCAACAAAAAGAACAGTTTGTGCCATCATTGTTTGATTGCTTGATTATTTTTTGTGCCTAGATTTTGTAACCTGAACAACTTCTAAAATAACAATATGCAATATATTAACTAGTGTTAATTTCCTACATTTAAAAAAAAATCTGTATCATTTCTTTTTTTCTGTTTTGTTTTTTAAAATTAAAAAAACAGCATGGTAGCAGAGGAAAAAAATCCAGACCTGAGGGTTACTGGAACTGAATAGAAGAAACAGAAATATTTTCTTTCTCAGAGGAAGCAAACACCTTCATGGAAAGATTCTGGGAAAACTGGCTTTTCACATTGTCTTTGTTGCTTTTCTCTGATTACTGAAACAAAATACCCAACACTCATGAGTTAAGGGAGGAAAGTTTATGCATCTTACAGTGTGTAGAGGTTTCAGAGCACAATCAACTGGCTCCAAAACATGGGGACTTCACAGAGAACAGTGCATTGTGGGCAAAAGGTAGCAAAAGCAACAAGATTTAACCAGATCTTAAAAGTCAGAACTTTGTGTTTAACTTCAATTCTTATCATCAAACATTCTTCCTCTGCCATAATCAGACCTCAACCATACTCTCTCAGTATAATATGTCCTTATATGCCCATTACTGATTTAAAAGCGTTTTACAGTCTTGTCTCGTTCAGTCCACAAGAGTCCAAAGTAATACTCTTATTAGCACATTCTCTTTTAAAATTGGTGTTCTTGAGGCACACAAGGGTTAAGGATCTTACTTAAGCAATTACCTCACCTTGCAATGAACAGTGGCACAGTCAAAATTCAAATCCTAACTGGCTGGTTTAAGAGGCCAAGTTATTTTAATCACCATCCTATCTCACTCTTGTATGTGGAGGCTGTGTTCATCTTCCACTGCTGTCTTTCAGGAAGATAATTCCCTCTTCCGCAGCAACACAGTACTCAGGAAACATAGTACTTGGTCTTGACACTGTGTATGTCCAAGCTCAATGTTAATTACAGCAGCCTCAGGCCTCCTGACATATACTGTGCAGAACCAAGCAGGTTGTGAGAAAGTTTCATGTCTGTGGGGAACACAGAAATACAGTACAAAAACAAAAAGGTATGCAATGCCCATGAATCTTGTTTTTTTGTTTTTATGTTTCATTTTTTACATTCTTCATTATGCTACTGAGATGGCAACTGCATGAAGAGAAGTCAGAAATCAGTCATTTTAAACTAGCTGATGTCACTAGAGAGATTTTTCAGGAAAGATAGACTACAATCCCATACTGTTTTTCAAACATGCAAAAGTCTATTTTTTGGATTTAGACTCCTTTGCCCAAACTGGCTCTAATTCTAATTCTCTGTTGCCAGATATTTTAGTATTTAGCAAAGTTTGAAAACTGCTCTCATGAGTGAGAAATACATGCTAGACAAGTGCTTATTAATCCATGTGGCCTGAGTAAACAGATCCATTCTCATCACTATTGGAGATTTATACAAATGGCTTTTAAACCTTGTCATTTACAATTTCCTGGCATGTATCTTGAAAATTGAGATTATTTTTCATTGGGATGAGTTGAAGTAGAATTTTCAATATCTGAAAATACATTAATTAATTATTTTACATTAATTAATGCTTTGCATATATACAAATGTTATCTGTTTCTATTCAGTGAAATGTCAGCTTGAAGAGCATCTAAATTCCTCCTAACTTTCCTTGCAAAATAAAAGTAAACACATGGAACAGTGTTTCTGCAATACTATTTGTATAATTTCATTGTATTAAGATATGTCTTATGCTAAATGTTCTAGTCATATACATTAATATAAGGCAAAATTAAAAATTAAATACTATTTGTAATCAGCCCATTGGTTTTTATTTTGAATGAGGACTTATCTGTGTAGTTAATATTCTTTAAAATAACAGACATTGGAACTATTAATTTGACTACCGCAGAATGCCTGTTCTCTTCCCTAATGTTGAAAGTATTACCTAAATGGGAATTTTTTTCTGTTTAATGCGGGCTACACTTCTAAGAAAATAAACAAAAGACTGAATATAATGAGCACATTAAAGCAATAAGTTATTACAGTTGGCTATCACGTTTCTTAATGCTAAATTCAAATAAGCTACCAGGAATAACATTAGAAAGAAATTCACATTAAGAAATGAATGACTGATGTTTGAAAGAAAACAGAAACTATAATCAAGCCTTCATTTTCCCCTAAACTACACCAAAGTCTAGGCAGTGTTGGTTTGGTTTCATTACACAGATCTTTAATTCACAAAGTCTGACATAATTCATTGTCTTCTACCATCAAGACTTGCCAAAGCTTGATATGGGCCAAGTTTACAAGGGTGCAGCTGGAGGGCTTGGCTTGCTAAGAAAATGACACTGTCATCCATGCCTGTCTCTTGTGAACAAAGCTCTGCCATTGCTCCTGTGCTCTGGCTTTCCTTGGGAGACATAATGGCTTTTTTTCAATTTTTTTTAAGGTACTAGGGATGGAACTCACAGCCTTGCACTTACCAGGCAGTAACTTATGCCGCTGAGTTAAATCCCTGTACCAGGAACAGTTTAGGACACATGCCTCCTGTCACTCTTTATCAACCACAAAAACTCAATCTCTGTGTTCACATTTTTAAACACATGGAAAAAAAATGTTGTCTTATAATAGTAGATGCTGCTCATTTATTACCTGTGGTTTTCTTCATGAGAATTCATTCTTTCTCCCTAACCAATTTTCTGAGTTCTTGAGGTTTAAAGTCTTAAGAATTAGGACAGCCAGCACTGGATTCTACAGTTTTTATCTTTGTGAAGTTTGAAGAGGAAGAGAAATATTTTAGTGCTATGTACATTTCTATTGAATATAAATGGCAGTAATAAGAAAATTTTTTACATTAATATTCCAAAGAACTGTCCCAATTTTAATTTAAAGAAGTATACAGATTTACATGCAAGATAGTGATCATTTTTCTTCTGGATAGAAGAAAGTGTAGAAGAATAGAAGAGCTGTTTTTTTGTTTGTTTGTTTTTGTCTTTTGAGACAGTGTTTTGATATAGTCTTTTTGTTGAAGCTTTTAAGTACATACTATGAGTTTTAGTTGAAAGCAGTATTTTAATTGAGCTTTTATAATGTTTCCTTTCAAGTAACACTTGATATATGAACAATATTTATTTTATGTGTTTACTCATATTTTGCTTTCACACAGAAAGGATTAATGAAGGTTGAAATGTATCAGTTGTTTCCATATCCCAGCATATCAGCACTTTCAATTTATTTTTTTTTATTTTGAAGAGAATAAAACTAAATGAGAGAAAACAAAATGGGGTGAGTCAAAACAAAAGGGTGGACATATTACATGACTTAAAACCAAAATACAAGGTGATTGATAATAGTTACCGTAATGTCTTTGTTATCTTCAATAGAATTGCCCATATCATGAGGCATAATTAAATATATCAGTACAGAATAAAATCAATAAAAACAAAACTTTGGAGACATTATAGGACTTGAAAAGAGGATAATAGTCAAACCAGAATGGATATCATAGTGAATCTTACTGTCTTCAAAGTAGTTGCCTATACTCTCAGACTTGACATTGTCAAACAAAACAGGTTTGAATAAAATCAGTCAAGACAAGACAGTGAAAACAATACAGGACTTCAAATTAAGTTAATAGGAAATCAAAAATGGTTACCATAGTATATCCTGCTATTTTTGGAATAGCTGTCTATGCCATCAAATCTAGTACAAGTAGACAAACTGGAACAGAATATAACCAAACTAAGCAGAGCAATGAACACAATATGGTTTTCAAATCATGATACAATATTTACAATGTCTACTGTCTTCCCTTTTGAGACAATTCCTCCCCTTTCACTTTCACAGGGTGCATTGTACATTTTGTATCCCACTAACTCCTTTAGTTTTTAGATTAGGGAGGCAACATGCTATTTACCTAAGCAATTCTGAACCTCTTTACTGCTGAGCATGATGTCAAGTTGTATCCATTTACCTACAAGTGTCTTAAAGTTTTGCTTCCTTATAGCTGAGTAGTTCTCCACTGTATAAAAATGTTGTCTTTCCAACCAATCTACAGCTGATGGGTGACCTACCCCCACTTTTTTCTGGTTCTCTGTCACACAGAGCATTATTTTCACATCTTTGACTTTCAGTCCATAAACCCTCTTTCAGGTTGATTATATTTCTTATATAGAGCACCTTGATGGACCCATTCTCCATATCCACTCTACCTGTGTTTCTTTTTATTAGTGTATTGAGGCCATCCATGTTAGCAATTATGGCCAAACTTCTCTGCCTCATCTTAGCCATGCTATTTGTCTGTCATTGGTTGTCTACTTTTTCCCTTCATTGCACTGTCTGCCCTATTCAGTGAACCCCCTCTGCTGCTATTCCTGAAACCATGGTCATTTCTCTCTCTCTCTCTCTCTCTCTCTCTCTCTCTCTCTCTCTCTCTCTCTTTCTCTCTCTCTACAATGTCCTTCAGTATTTTTTGTAGGGTTGGATTGGTGGTCATGAACTCTCCTAGTTCCTCTTTGTCATGGACGCATCTTGTTTCTCCATTAATTTTGAGAGATAGTTTTGCAGGGTACATCAACTGGGTTGGAGGTTATTTTCTTTCAGGGTTTGGAATACTTTGCTCCAAGCTCTTCTTGATTTGATGGTTTGTGTTGAGAAGTCTGTCATGATTCTGATGGGTTTCCCTTTATAGGTGATCTGTTTCTTTACTCTGACAGCTTTTAATATTGTATTCTTGTATTGAATTTATAGGATCTTTATTATATGTCTGGTCATAAATCTATTTTTGTTATAGCTGGCTGGAGATCTGTATGCCTCATATTTCTGAATATCATTTCCTTTGCCTATGCTTGGGATGTTTTCTTTAATTATTTCTGTAAATAGCCTTTGTATTTCATTTGTGTTTACCCCTGCTTCTTCACTCACATTTTTATTCTTAAGCTGTAGATTCTCCTGTCATCTTCTAGCCTTGTATTGTTAATTCCTGGTTCCTTGTTATTATTAAGAGATCTTTCCTTTTGTGATCATAAGTTGCAAACCTGTCTTCAAGGTTTGATAGTCTGTCTTTAGTTTCTTTCAAGCAGTTCTCCCAGCTTTCACTGGAGTTTTAAATTTCCTGGTGATCTCTTTGAATCTGCTTCATGTATTCTAAATTTTTTTATATTCTTCTTCAAAGGTTTCCCTTCATTTTTATGGTCCTCTGTTCTTCCATCTGCATCGTCTTGAGAAATGCTTAGCATTTCTTTTATTATTTTCATATATCTTCCTTTACTTGTATTAATATTTCTGTTTTAAGTTCTTTTATAGTTTCATGAAATTGTTTCTTTATTTCAGATGCTGTTGCTTTAGAAATTGCAGGTGTGCAAGTCCCAGTCTCTCTGTGTTTACCTCTCCTGGGAAAGTATTGTTTGGGTTGGAGGAGGGCGACTACCTTTTGTTTCTTCCTCTTGTCATGTTCCTGGTTTCTTCCAGACACGTGGGTAGAGGGGTCCCCAGCACTTCCTGTATTGGTTATAATTACTCTGAAGCATGCTGGCTTTCCCCAATCTGCTGGTGACTACTAGAGTATAAGGAGGGATGGGGAAGGTAGGCCTCTCCTATCTGATTTGGTTAACCACATTACCACATCACCACATTAGTGTAGCTACATAGTTGGGGTTGGTTAGGGATAGCTTTAGGGAAACTTTGGCCATTGGATCATACACAGGGGTGGGACTCAGTACCAAGCAATTTTTACCTATCGACTCTGCACTAGGAGTGGCTGAATGAAGCTGGCTGCAGTTCTGGTTCTGAGCTTATCCTGCCCAGCTCCAAAATGGTGCCCAACCAATTGCCCACTTCCACAGGAGGACTGAGTCCCCCATACTCAATGTGAGCTGGTGCAGTTCTCTGGTCCTCTGCCCCCTTCTATGACTGCATCCCCCTTCCAAGGCCCTCAAGCTTACCGAATCCCAACTTCAATGTGACTGTGCATCTCTGGATTCCAGTGATGCTTTGCACAGAGTTGGACCAGCTCCAATGAGGGCACATCTGGCTATTGCCTTCTGTTTAATTTTTTTTTTTATCTTTTTTTTCACTTTAGTTTGTTCTTGGGTTGAGAAGATACATTTTTACTTCTAGTCTTCTCCAGAATGCTATATTCCAGCATCTGGGCTGTGTCTCTCAGAGAGGCTTTTTACTTTGCTGCTTATTGTTCTGCCATCTTCCCAGAATCCCACTTTCAATTTTAAAAATATTAAATGTAGAGCTTTTAAATTTCTAATATCCTAAAACTAAATCAAGAAGACTTAAAAATTCTAAATACCTCAATATCAGCCAATAAAATTGAAAATATAATTAAAAATTTACCAGAAAGAAATGTGCAGGAACTGATAGATTCATTGCACAATTCTACAAGAAATTTAGAGAAAATTTAATGACACTAATGCTGATACTCTTTAAGGAAATCAAAAGGGAAGCAATACATCCAAAATCATTTCTGGAGTCAAGCATTACCCTGATTCCAAAAACAGAAAGTCATCCAAAAAAGAAAACTACAGGCCAATATCTCTAATGAATATAGATGCAAAAATTCTTAGTAAGATATGAGCAAACAAAATACAAATCATCAGGAAGACTATACACCATGACCAAGCAAGAGTCATTCCAGGGATGCAGGGATGCGGGGATGGTTAAGCATAAACAAATCAATAAATGTAATACATCATCTTAACAGAACCAAAGACAAAAATCACATCATCACCTCAATAGACCCAGAAAAATCATTTGACAAAGTTCAACACCTATTCAGCATAAAAAACTACAGAAAATTGAAATAAATGATCATTATCTCAATCTGAAAAAAAACTATGACAATTCAACAGCCAAAGTGATACTAAATGATCAAAAATTAAAATTGCCAGAGCTGTTGGACAAGAGATTAAAATAAAAAGAATAAAGATAGGAAAAGAAGAAATTAAACTATGATTGTTCACAGATGACATGATATTGTACATAGAAAACCTCAAACACTCCACCAAAAGACTTGTAGAGTTAATAAGCAAATTCAGTAGCATAGCTGGTCACAAAGTCAACACTCAAAAAACAATAGCATCCCTGTACACAAGTATCTCACTGAGAGAGAAATTAGAGAAACCAAATACTTTACAATAGCATCCAAAAAATGAAATACTTAGGACTCAATCTGACAAAAGAATTAAAAGATCTGTACATTGTAAACTACAGTACCCTGAAAAATGAGAGTGAAAAAGATATCAGAAAATGGGTATGTATCCCATACACATGGATAGGAAGAACCAACATAGTGAAAATGGCCTCACTCCCAAAACTGTTACAAAGATTTAATGCAATCCCAATCAAAACACCTTTAGCACACCTATTCCTAGAGAAAACATTCCCAAAATTCATTTGGAATCAGAAGAAAACAAAAATAGAAAAACCAATTCTGAGCAACAAATGTAAGTTTGGAGCACGACAATCCCAGTCTTGAAATCATACTGCAAAGCTAGTATAATAAAATCAACAGGCTACTCAAAAAAAATAAAAACAGATCTGAGACTCAATAGAACAAAACATAAGATATGGATACATCTCCAAACACACTAAAACAACTTATCTTTGATAAAGGGACCAAACATGTTCACTGTGAGAAAGAACGTCTCTAATAAATGGAGCTGGAAAAGCTGGATTTCCACATGCCAAATAGTAAAACTAAAGCTATGTCTGTCAGCGGGCACTAAACTAAAGTCAAATGGACTGAAGTTCTAAATATTAAAACAGAAATGCTAAATTACTTGAAGAGAAAATAGTAGAAATCTTGAAGACATGGGTATAGGCAGAGACTTCATGAACAAAACTCAGAATGCATGACAAATACTACAAAAAATCAACAAATGGGATCTCGTCTTATTAAAAAGCTTTCCATACAACAAAAGAGATCACCAACAGAGTGAAATGAGAACCTACAGACTGGGAATAATTTTAGCCAACTGTCCCTTAGACCAAGGACTTCTATCTAGAACATATAAAGTGTTGAAAACAATCAGGTCCCCCAAATTCAAAGACACAATCCAAAAATGGGCATCTGAGATGAATATACACTTCTCTAATGAAAAACACAAATGGTAAATAAATGTATTTAAAAATGTTCAACATCATTGGTTATTCAAGAAATAAAAATTAAAACAAAATTGAGATTCCATCTCATTTCAGAAAGAATGGTTATCATCAAGAAATCAACCAGTAACAAATGCTGGGTGGGCTATGGGGGAAAAGGAATCATTCTGCACTATTGATGTGAGTGCAGACTGGTATAATGACTAGAAATCAGTGTGGAGATTTGTATAAAAAACTAGAGTTAGAGGTTCCATCCACCCAGGTATTTTCCTTCTGAATATTTTCCAAAAAGGTTAGAAAATATCAAATCTAGCAATATATGTGCCCATGTTTATAGCAACACAATTTGTAATAGGTGAAACTTGAAAACAACATAAATTCCTATCAATGGAGGAATGGATAAAAAAGATGTGGCTTTTTTATATAATGGAATAGTACTCAGTCATAAAGATAGATAATCTTGAAACTTTTATAGATAGATGAATACAATTTGAGACCATACCCATAAATGAAATAAATTTCACCCACATGTGTAAGCATCATATTTTCTGCCAAGCAAAATAAACTGAAAGAGTAAATAACATCCAAAATGTACAATACATTTTGTGAATAGGGAAGAAACTGTTCAAAAGTAAAGAAAAACTATGATGGGAGAAAGAAAAATTATCAAATGGAAAGGAAATAAATATATAGATTTATATATAGTTAGATACACAAAAACACAGACACAAGATAGTTAAGATAGTTATACAGCTAGTTTCTCTTAGTTTATTGAGAAGAACATTTTGTGCCAATGCTTTTCTGGAAAATATTTCTTGCTTATATCTTGTACTGTGAACAACTACTATGAAAATAACAATTTTCAATGTATTTATTGTTACTCTCCTACTAGCCTGTTTTGAAACTATTTTAATATTATTTTTACTTTTTCTGCTTATAATTAAAAAAATAAATTTCTAATATCAACACATAGACTATATTGACCAATGAACATATTAAGTATATTCTCTTTTTTATGGATTCATCATTTTGTATATTAAATCCTTTAAATTTTGTATATTAAAAAGAATTGTAACCTTTCAAATCTTAATTATTCTCAATAGACACTTTTTTTAGTAATGCGAACAGATATGGTTGAATGATAAGAATTAGTAAGGTTATCTAACATGGCTTATGTATCTATTTCTTTTCAAAAAATCTTATTTCCTGGGAAACTAAAGGTTGGATATTTTCAGACTGCATTTTTTCAAACTGTTTCCAGGGATTTATGCAAAGAGATTCCTCACTGCCTCAGTGATGTGTGCCCTTATTTTTATATCTCAACTTTGCTATTATCCTTAGGGGAGTTGACATCTGGAAAGTGAGGAAAACCAATGAGATCATAGAAATGGGTCACACTTTGTACATAGATCACTAAACAGGAGACAAGTAGAGTTTTATTTAGGCATTTAACTAATATCAATTCATTCTAACCATGCGACATAGGCCAGGTGAGCCTTATAATTCATTCTCTCATTTAATTCAAGCAATTCTGTTCAGCTGAATCCTTTAGGCCACATGATTATAGCAAGCCTTGTGCCAAAGGATGAGCTGCCTAACTACCCTGACTATTTATGTAATGAAACCATGTCAAACACTGTCAGTACCATGATTATCTTACCACCATTAGAATGTCTTTACCTGAAATGTTCTAGATTTTAGACTCTTTGGATTTTAGAACATTAGCACATGCATAATGACAATGTTAGGAGATAGAATCCAAATCTAAATACTAAATTATACTTTGTAAATTGTTATACACATAGCCTGAAAATAGCTTCAGACAATATTTTTTGTGTACTTGCCTTTTGACTGTGACTCATCCTAAGACCAGGGAGGGGACTTTCTTCCTTGCAGCATCATGCTTTCATTCAAAGCACGTGGGACAATAGAGCATCTTCAGTTGCACATTTCCAAACTTAGAGATCTAAAACTATAATTAAATTAGATACTGTACATTAAACTTTCTTACAAGCTACAGAGATAATTAACACTTATTAGGTATTTTTTTCCAGAAGTGATGTTGTTCTCCTTCATCTCACATACTCCTCAAAACCTCTTGAAATCATTATCACAATAGTACCATTTCACAGATGCAGCACAAAGAAAAAGTGAGTTACTTGCCTGCGGTTCAGAGCTAATGTGAGAGCATGTAAGAAATTACCCAAACTCTTAAGCACTTCTCTTTATTTGTATTAACTCTTCAGTATTCTAGAAAGGTTAGTTGCATGTACAGTCAACTGTGTGAGAATGTATCTTAAGCATTTAGTTAGACAACAAGCTTCAGGAGAAAAGATTTAAGAATCTACCCTCTTAAACATTCTAAGTGCCTAATACGTATTACACTCTTACTTTAAGACTCCTATTTCAACATCCCCACAGTCTAATAAGACAGAGGATTTAAATTCCAAAAACAAATGAAGTCAGCTAAATAAAATGCATACATATTTATTATATACTTTCCTATTACATGCATAATTATTTATATAATTATTATATAATGTAACATGGTTGTTATATGTACATGTAATTTGTATTTGATTACCAGTTTTAGTGATTAATTTACATATATTAGTCATATATCCACATAGAAAATCACTGTACTTCAGTGGTTTAAAATAATATATATTATTACTTACATTACACTTATAATTAATATACATTAATATGCATAATATACCAATGTGTTTGTGAGCAGGCACAACCTAGCTTTACCGCTTTGTTGGAATGTTGGAGAAGGGGCAGTCAGGATGTGGGCTGAGTGGCAGGATTCTTTAAGCTCACATAGGGTGGACCTACCATTGTAGAGCTCTCTGCAGGAGTCAGCAGATAGGCTCAGGGCTCTAAGTTCCTTCGTACATGGGCTTCTCCGTAGGACAGCTCACAGTGTGGTAGCTCAAGTCCATAAAAATGAACGAGTGAGAAAGCAAGAAAGCTGAACAAATGAAAAGTCACGGTCCTTTGTAAGGGACAGCCTGTCATTAGTAATGACTCATTGGATGCAGCCAACATTTAAACAGAATCATATGTATCTAAGTTGGGCATCACTAGGTAACATCTCAGAAAGCGCCCACCACACAGAGCAGCTCATGTTTTGCTGTTGTGGAGTTACTGGGAGAGGGGTGGGTATGGATTCTAACTGGAGTTGAGTTGAGAGTTGCAGGCATAATCACAGCCGTGTACATGCAGTGCAGATTCAATAAACAATCTATCAATGAAATAAACCGGATACTGAGTGCAGCACTGCAACCCATCATCTTCTTGAGTGACGGATGCACAAAACCCAGAACTCCGAGGAATATGGCAAGTGTTCTGAGCACCGGCCTCGGAGAGAGGAAGCCCATACTCTGGTTCACTCTAGTTCCTCACAGAGATTAGGAGAAACAAGAAAGTGTTTTTAATTCTCTTTGAATAAATATTTGTGAGATGATTGTGTGAATCAGATCAAAAGATGAAAATATGAAATGAAAAGACAAAGAACAAAAAATTCCAAATTTACAAACCTTTTTATACTTTCATATCATTTTATAAATTTGTTAAATGGAATTTATTTAGTAAAAATAATGTAAACATCATATAACTTCACCTGTCTCTGCAGTGTTACCAAGTTAGGAAGGAATTCTGTAGTAGGACCTTTAGGTGTACAATAAATAAGTGTGAGTTAGTTCAAATTATATTTTAAACTCAGTTGTCAATTGGAGTACTGGAAATTAAGGAATGTATATCTATTTGTATGCTACATGGAAAAATATGACTCTGAATGAGTTTAAGATTAAATTATCTATACAAAATGCAGAAATATTTAGGAAAAATGAAAAGAAATGAAATTTCAAATTTTTACAATACTGAACAATATCCTTTGAGAGAAAATGCCCAATGTCAGTGCTTAGACATAGACATGCTTTCTTCCCCAAGGTTCATACAATGAGCTTGGTCCCCAGAGTCACAGTTTTGGGCTGGTGGGAAATTAGAGAGGTGAAACTTGGAAGAAGGAAATTCTCTAGTGGGAGCACTGCCCTCTGAGGTGATCAATGATAGTATTACAGGATTAGTTCCCACATGATCAAGTTGTTATAATAGAGTAAGACTGGCTCATGGCTGTTTCCAAGATTTAGCTAATATAAATTGTGATGCTATAAACATACCAGTGCACATATCACTGTGGTATGTTGCTTTAAACTCTTTTTGGGAAATTCCAGTTTTAATTTTTGATAAATCAATAGATGAATGGGTAAAGAAAATGTGGTATTTATATAGAATAGAGTACTACTCTGCCATAAAGAAGGATAAACTTGAGTCATTTGTAGGTAAATAGATGTACCTGGAAACCATTATTTTAAGTCAAATAAGTAAGAAACACAAGTTTAAATATGAATGGTTTATTTTGTGTGAAAAACATAAGCATAAACAAGAAGCAAATGAGGCTAGGTATTGGAAAGTAAGAAATGAAAAAGGGAACAAACTAGAGGTTAGAGGAAAAGAATGCAGGGGAAAAGGATCAATATAGACAAAGGAAAGGGAGAAATGGAAATGAACCTTCTGTAAATGAAGTGAGGGAGAAGGATAGAAAGGAAAGGAGGAGAATGGGGGAAAAAGAATTAAGGTACATTATGTACAGGCAAAAATTCCATATGATAAATGTGAACACTATGTAATACAAATAAGTACTAATAAAGCATGAAAATTAAAAAAAAAACTAGTAAAATTGGCTCCTGTCTGTCCTCTGGCTTTCTATCTTACCTTGAGACCACTTCTCATGTGTCTACTTGTCATGGTGCTGACCGCCAGGTTGTGACCTAGCCAAGAGGGAACTCACCACAGTTTCAAGAAATAAGACTAACATATCTTGAAGTTTCAACCCACAAAATTGGGAGGTCAATAAATCTTTGTCTACAAATAACCAGCTTCAGGTATTTTTGATAGTAACAAAAATGGTCTAATATAGCATATTGAAATGGATCTGTTATAACTTTTTTGTAGCCAGGTACTTTCATTCTCTTTCTGTCTACCTTTGTATGTATGTAAAAACGTATCTGTCTTCATTGACACTACAAGAAAATTGAAGTTGCAGAAAGATTTTGGAAAAAGAGATAGAGTGTGAGTTGGCCAGAGGAAGTATTTACACTTTTCCACCTCATATTTGACTTCTCTCAAATCCTCGGGTAATTGTTTCACCCTCACATCTTTAAGGACAGCATTGAGTCTGACAGCCAGGCAGAGCTACTGCACAGCTTTGCTATGTGGAGTGTGGTAGCAACTCAAGGAGAAGCTGCTGGCAGAGGGAGGCCAGTGTTGTGGGAGACCGCATTTGGGAATAATGAGACGTCTTTATGCTTTCAGGTGATGTAGATACCACATCTGCTGATTATGATGTGTCTTAAAGAACTGGTGCCCTTGATTCCTCTTTGTTTAGTTTTCAAATCTTTATTTTATGGATGTATCAATTCTTTGTACACTGTAGCCAGTTCTGAAATAATTTATTAGGCTCCCAGATAATAACGTGTGGACCCTACAACACTAGTGCTTTGTAAAGGTAACATGCTAGGGAAATGGCACTTACAGTGTGCAAGCAAAGACCTAGATACAGCAATGAAAGAATTCTTTACCCCCAGGCAACAAAGTCTTAGTCTTATTTGCTCCAAGGAATATTCAAACAACACTTTCAGTCACTGGCTTAAGAGTCAAGCTATATTCTGCCTCATAGGCTGAGCTTAATGGTAGACTCTATGCTTCTTGAGTGAATGAATAGTGCCATGTTTGAAGTCTGTAATCTATAATTGTTCCAAAAAGGGAAACAAATTGGATTGCAAAAATGTTTTGATTTGCTGGATTAATTAGCTACCACTCTACAGTTAAATAAAACGTAGGTAATTAAGTATGATGGGATAAAGGGACTTCTTCAAGAGCATATCCTGAGATCTGCACCATGTTGGAACTTAGGGCGCCGAGCCAACCAGCAACTAGCCTGCGGACCCGGCAAGTGACCGTGGTCTGGCAAGCTGCTGCCACCCCAGGGCGGGGAAATAAGAAGCAAGAGCATTTCCTGAGATCTGTGCCATGTTGGAACTTAGGGGGCTGAGCCAACCAGGGTGTGGGCTTTGAATCAAACATACCACACCCCCCCCCCACCGTTAACAATTGGGATCCAGGGATCTAGGTATCTCTTAGTAAATGACCATATTTGGTACAGCAAGTGAGGGGAGTTTCTTTCTACTATCTCTGAAGGCAGATATTTTTATCACCATTTTGCTTTGTCCTGATTAACAGTGTTGCTCTATTCAATATACTGTGTTGATGTGTTCTATAATGTTGTGTATTTCTTTGATTTTGCTGTATCTAGTAGAAGAATAACTATTGTGAAGACAACGAGATATACAATGGTGCCTATTACTGTTGTCCTGGTGACCTGCTGTGGTGTTCTGTGCCAATTTCACTGCACTGTCTCAATTGGCTTTATTCCATCCTGTTTTGTTGTAACTGTTTGTAGCCTCACTGTGTGTTCACTTTGTATGCCTTAATTTTGTAACATGAACAGCTATTTCTGGGAGGACAGTGTGTGGTATGTCAACTAGTGATTTCTTTATTTTTTTTTTTTTTGAGATTCTGTATTGTTTCTACCCTTTTTTCTGTATTGCTTTTTTTTCTCTTTAAATAAAATTTAAAAAAAAAAGAAAAAAAAAGATAAAGGGACTTCTTTTTCTGACAAAATATAGGAGAAACACTAGATAAATGGTATCCAAATCAAGATTCAGAACTTTGGAAGATTTTTGTATTTGTAGCTTCCAAAGGAAATGCTGTGTAACATGTTTCATAAAATGTTCAATGATTTAATTTATGATGCTTTCAAAAACTGAAGAAAAACTAAATATAGTCTTTCATATAATGAGAAATAAGTTTAGTCATGGTATGATACAGATGTTGGCATGGCTTTGTCATTCTTGGGTATATAGTGTATGTGTGTGTGTGTGTGTGTGCGCGCATGTGTTTGCATGTGTGTGTGTGTGCGTGTGTGTGTACGTGCGTGTCTTTTACTGCGACGTGAATCCACACTGAGCTACATTCACAAATTCATTCATGCATCCATCCATCCTATCAGCTACTTACTAATTTAAATATGGGAGTCTCAGTAGGTTTAATTGCCCAAGCTGTGCTTGAACTTGCGATCCTTCTCCCTCTGCTTCTCAGAGTGCTAAGACACAGATGAGCACCACCGTGTCCTACTTTTATGTGGCTGGCCCACTTGTAGTTTCAAGATAGCTATAGCAGTTGAAGACGTCACATTAAAACATACCAAAGTTCAAAGAAATAAAGAGTACAATTCTTCTTGATAATTATTTGTAAGATTGAATGACAGTCCCTGAAATCTCCAATCAATTTCTGCTAACATCTCAATGAGAGGAAATGTGCCACATGCCTAGTGAGTTAATTACCTGTAAGAAACACAATTATCTCTACCAGGTAGGAATTGTGTCCAGGGCTGGAAGTGAAACTGGCCTTTCCTAAACTAGGTCGTAGAGAACATTCTTCACCTCTGAACAAATTTAAGGTCAGAAAGAAAGATGCTGGGAATAAAGAGGATATGGCTTGTATCCTTTAGCAGTGTTTATCCTAACAGCAGTCTTTAAAAACAATTCAAATGTCAAATAAGTGGATAAAACTGTAGATTTAATTTTATTTCCAATTTTCTTCCCTGTGGAACTTTAGGATGCTTTTCATGCTTCTGAGTATTGTGAATTTCCAAGGTGGGATAAAAGAGGCAGCATCTTCCTTCCTTCCTGTTCTATTTGTTGGTTGCTTATTTCTATTCATTTGTCATTGAATTGTAATATATTATATAAATTTATTATATTGGTATTATAAACTTATGTGAATATTAACATACTACAATTTATGAATAAATTACTTTACACATGGTATTGATTTTGGGCTCTTAAGATACGATACCTTTTCTGCATAGGAGAAGGTGTGCACTGATTAGGCTTGATTTGGAGAAATGCTTAGTTATGACAATAAGAGTAGGAAATATTGATTCTTTCTTCCCAGGCCTCCTTGTAGCTAAATCACAGGCAGGTTTTACATGAGAGGTAGAAATCTGCCCTCCCAATTATGATAAATAACCTGTTTTCCTCCTCCAGACCTTTCTCCTTTCCTCCTTTTTATTCTTACTTTATTCTTCTCCCCCTCCTACCGCGTCCTCCCCACCTTTCCATTTTCCTCACCTCATATAAACTGATGTGTGGTCTAGAGTAACGTCCTGACTTCATGCCCTCAGGCATAGCTGTCTTGCCTGTGAATCTTTCTTAAATAAATTGCTTTGTTCATTTAAGGGAGAAGCAACTACTATTGATTGTGACTGAGAACTAAAACTAATACAAGACAAAGGCAGTAACATGGCCAAAAAACAGCAAGAACAATACCTTAAAGTGAGAATGTAAATATTAGTAAATGTGATCAGATAGCAATTAGAAACAATAGAAAGTCATGATTTATTCCAGACCACTGGGGCTGCAGGGAAGACAGAGTAGATCTTATTTATCAAGAAAATATTCATGTGAAAATCTGTACTCCCAAGGATTTCATGATTTGCAATCAGTTTATGTGTTTGCATAAAGCAGTTTAATAAATGGATATTGCCAATAATTAGCAGAATGACAAAGGAGATTTTTTTGTTGTTACTAGGAATCAAACTCATGACCTTGCCCTTACCAGACAGGTACTTGTGCCACTGAGCTATATCCCTGGCCCAAGGAGAAATACTTTCAAGTGAAGGTTGAGAACCACTGCTAAGGACAGGTAATTTCAAATGAAAGTAGTAACTCTAAATTTTTCATGTCAATCTTTCAGAAAACCAGATTCAGTCTATATAAATCTCTTCAAGAGTGCATAAATTTTGTATATCAAAGAAATTGGAACATTTAAATTTGAAGAACATACTTGAGAATATAAGAATTATATTTAAGAACCCTATGCAATTATTTTCAGTTTTCTTTGAAAAGAGGTTCATATAATTTATCTGTGCTATTGTATTGGATAGTTAAGAACTACTCTTCCTGTTATACAAGGTATCACTAGCTACCATCATAGCAACTTAGGCTCAGGAAATTTTATTCATTTTATAAGATAAAAATAATTTTAAAACAAACTACAAAAGAAAAAGTGTGCTCACAGCCTCAGTATTTTACTTCATGGTAAAAATTTAGCATTCATTTGTTTGTGTATCACAATAACAAAAACTTAACACACTTTAGAAAATGACAATTCTTAGCTTGGTATATAATATGCCATGGCTTGGTTAATATATAATAGTAAAATATTGTTAAATCAAATACATATTTTTGGTCTATTTAATTAGAATTGACCTTCTAAAAACAAAGTTATAATGTTTTTCTAACCATTTTCACTGGACAAAAATGAATTTCCTCTCCAGTTATTCATTAGGTGAAATGAAAAATATTCAGCTAAAATGTGGGCTTGTGTGTGATTATCCAACCAAATAAAATTATTACTGGCTGGCAGAAGATAATGACATAGAGAGAATAGCTTTCCTGAATCAGATGATTTATGCAAATCTTTTTATCATCGCCTTTGAGTCTTGTCCTGATCTTTTTGCCTGTCCGATATTGCATTCACAAAAACTAATTTCTCACAGGGCAGATTCTGTTTTCACTTACTGAATTTGAAGTATTCATGTTACAGATTCCTTGGAAGTAGATAAAATTATGTCACAACATCAAGTTTTAGTACAAAATCAAATTAAGTTCAATCAGAGCCTTCATGTTTTATTGATTTTCTATTAAAATTCATAGCTTTTAAAAACCTGACTTCTGTAAATATAGTCACATATCTTTTCAGAAGAAGTGATGACCTTCTCAAATGCCATTCTAGTGTTCTTTTTCCCTTTCTATTTTGTATTATTCTATGTCTATCTATCTTAATTATCCTTCCTCACAAAAATCTCTCTTTTCACTTGTCATTGTAAACTGTACATTGTAAACTGTACTACAGGATATTAGTACATCTTGCTGCCTGGCACATAGCGGTTATTCATGAAATGTTTGTGGGATATGTAACTCCATAAACAATAACATTAATTACTTTATTGGTTTATGTTTTTTTGTTTTCTAAGGAAATAATTTCAGTGATAGAACTATTTCTATGAGCTATTCTCATTACATTAAATCTTGGTTTTACATGGTTACATTGTACCTGGAATTCTAACTGAAAATAATAATCCATATTGCTTCTTTAGTTTTATCATTAAGCACTGGGTTTCATTTTGCTTCTTAAGTCTGGTTTTAAGGGAGTAGGGATTAAACTTTTTTTGACATGTCTGTTTTTTGAATCTAGGATATTTTTGAAGGTTGAATTATTGTCTCCAATTCCTTTCCTTGTTCACTTTTGATGTATTTGATCATATAACTTTCCAGGTCTCATAAAATGTGGAGCCTACTGTCTTTATCATGGCCGTGTGATTTACTTTAGCTGATAAGATATGAATAAATTTTGCAAACACTTTTCATATATGCTTCCATACAGTGGAGTACTACTCAGCCATAAAGAAGGATAAACTGAAGACTTTTATAAGTAAATGGATGCAACTCGAGACCATACCCACAAGAGAAATAAATCAGACACACATGTGTAAATACAATATTGTCTCCCTAGTGTGAGAAGCTGAAAGAGTAAAGATCCAAAATGTACAATACATATTGTAAAAAGGGAAGAAGCTTCAAAAGGAAAAAGAAATTGGGATAAAGTAATGCAGAAAAGGAACAGAAAAGCAAATATATATATATATATATATATATATATATTATAATATATTTTATATATATATATATATAAAATAGTTAAGGTAGTTATACTAGTAATTTCTCTTAATTCATTGAAAAGTTGAAAAGTTTGTGTTTATATTGTTTGGACAATTAAATGTCGATAATTTGTACTCTGAGTAACCAATTTAATGATAACAATATGCAATTTATTAACCACTGTGACCCTTGTATTATTTTGTTTTGAATTTTTTTCTTTAAAATAAAATAAAAAAATTTAAAAAAAAATAAAGAAAAACCAAATGTGCATCCATAGTTGGACACAGATTTTCCTCTTTCTTCCATTACCATGGGAAGTGCATGCCTACTTGGCTGAACAGCAGGGGGGAAGACAAAAGACCTCTTGATTAGGACCACTCTAACAGTCACTGTAGTTGACTGCATTGTAAATCATGGGCATCCCTGGCTTCTTGGTCTGCAGCAGAAACACTGCCTACAGACTGTGTTCTTAGCAAGAAATAAATACATATAGCCTTATGCCAAGGAAATTTTACAGTCACTTGTGAAGTAAAAATGATTAATAGAGAAATGATTGAAAAGTACTGAATCGCGACATTACTGCTGACTTGATCTGCTCCCGAGAAAATTAATACAGACAATAATAATATGAATTACCACTTATTAGTGCCTATCAAATGTCAATAATAACTAGATAGGTTTGCACATTGTAATTCCATTTTATCTTGCTGATCTATGAAGCAGATGATGTTATCTCCACTTCATTTCCAGGAAATTAGGAGTCAGAAATGATCTACATTGTCAAATGTCACAAAGTTAGGAAGTGGCAAATCCAAACTACAAACTAATGTCTTTTTTTTAAGAACCAAAGCTTTTTAGAAGAGGAGAAGGGAAAAAGAGGTAGGGAAGGGAAGGAAAAGGAGAAGAAGGAGTGAGAGATGACTTCAGCAGTGATACTGAGATGGGAATCCCACGGGCCATCCGGAGGGCCTTACCCTTCCTGTTTTTACCAGGTGGATGCTGACAGAAGCCATCTGGCCACACAGCCCTTCTGCACCTAGAAAGCCACTTAAGGCCTGGCTCCTTCCTTCTCTTCCTTGGAGTCAACACAGGATGTGGTTTGTCACCAGTCCCAGGGTCCACTAGAATCTGTGTAATAATCAGATTTGTATCACTGAGAAAAAACAACTTGTAGAAGGAAAGGTTTATTTTAGTATTATTCTCAATTTTTGCTTTGTACTCCTGTCTCCCATTCTTCAGACTGTGTTATTTCTATTGATTACAGTATATTCACATTATTTATTCTTAAATTTTAAGGGCCCAGGTTTTAGGTTGTTTTCCATAGTGTATTAATTTCTGTAGTAGTGAAAGGGTAAGAATAGATGGAGTGAAAAAAATATTTCATTTGTGGTACACTCATTGCCAGAAGCAAACAATCCATAAACTTACACTAATATATAATTCTGTCAAATAAAAACCCATCTTTATTGTGCTGATTTGTGTGCAGAATAATTGAAAATAAAAGCAAGACCAACAAAACAAGCACTAGTTTAGGAAAGATTCTGATGCCTGTTTCCAATCTCGGCCTTCCAAAATTCTAAAATAATCTGAGTGCAGAACAGAATAAGAAACATGTCTAATGAATTGTTTAGAAATGCAAATCAGCTGATACAGCATAGAGACGCAGCTAGCATAGCAGAGTGTTCATGGCATAGTCTGTGTACTTGTGACTATTCAGTTCGTGTTGAAGCCCAATCACAAATGTGACTGTGTGCAGAAGTGGGGCTGAGTGATTAAGTTATGAAGGTCGAGTTCCCATGCATGAAATTAAGGGCCTAAGGGTGCTCATTTGTCTACCTGCCTTGTGAGAAAACAGTGGAAAGATACCTCCCATGAGAGAAAGAGTGTTCTGTCACCAAACAGTCTGCTGATGTCCTGATCTCTGACTTCTCAGGCTTTAGGGCTCTCAGACATATATTTTGCCATTTTATTCACCCAGGAAAATAGTACTTCACTGCACTAGCTCTAATTGACTTAGATAGTAATAAAAAATTGAGACAATTTTAGGTAGGGATGATGTTCAGGACAAAGTTACATCCCTTTCTAAAAGCATGGCCCAGGCACGAGGAACATTCTATGCAAAGATGTTAAGACATGAATGGACCTGGTGTGCTGCAGGACATCAGAAAAGGCAGTATGTCTGGGTGCGGGAAGGGAAACAGGAGATATCAGAATGTAAGGGACAGATTACACATGATGTTTTAGACGCAGTAGGAACTTTGGTTTTATTATGAATGAAATGGAGAGTCAAAGAGCTTTAGATAAGAGTAAACTCATGGAAACAGGTCCGGAAAAGACATGCATAGAATAGGGATTTAGAAGAAGCACTGAAAAGAGATAGATTTTTAAAAATCTGTTTTGAAAGAAACACTTCCATGAGTTTCAGGTAAATGTTAAGTGCACAATAAGAAAAAATGTTCAAAACGATTATGAAATTGTCACTCTGGGCAATCGAAAGCACTGCATTATCCTTAACTATGATGGAAAAGGTGATGGATGGCTAGCATTTTAAGGGGAAGTTTTAGAAGCTTAGTTTTGATATATCTTACATTTCATGACAAGCAGAGATTCGAGGAGAGAGAAGGATTCATTGATTTGTAGCGGAAAGTATGAAGTTAGAATTGAAGATTTGATAACCATTTGTGTACTGAAGTATTCTACATAATAAGATGCCTAAAGGAGTGACTATAGAGGAGAAAGAGTAGATAATCAAGACATGAGTCCTGGCCAGGTCTCCCAATTTAAGATACGTGAAAAATGAAGAGGATGTCATGTTACACTGGGACTGCATGCCCACTGAGGTATGTTAGAAACCATGCTTCAGTGTTTTTCAACACTATGAGAGCAAGGCATGGTGGGGAAAAATTTGATGTTGCAGGCCCAATAAGGTGACTGAGAATTTTCCAAGGATATTGGGACCATGGAGGTCATTAGTATAACTGTTGAGAAAATTTTTGGTGAGATGAAAACATGATGAACAGAGAACAACTAGAAACAGTTTTAGAACAGTTTTGAAGTTCTGCTGTTCAGAGTAGGAAAGATATGAAGGAAATTTGGATAGAGAGTAAATGTAGAAATGATGTTTAAACTCAGGCAGTTTATGCTAATGGGAATGATAATTAAAGGAGGAAAATAAATAGTAGAAGACAAAAAACATAAGAACTGACATCCTCAAATAGAGTTGCTGAATTGATGACCTCAACTAAGCAAGAAGAAACGGGAACTTATGCATAGTGGAGAAACTGACTACACATAGAAACCATTCTTTATGGTTGTTATTTCCTTAACATCTGCCTTACCTACAAGGCTGAAAGTCCCTTAGGGGCAGGAAGCACTTCTATCTGCTTTTCAACTCTTGTATGCTCATGGGCTGTACATTACTTGGCACACAGCAATGGCAAGTGGATAAATATGGAAATGGATAACATCTGAGTATGTAGTTTCTTCCTGTTTTCACTGTGGAAGATTCAGGTCTGATGTCCATTTGGATTCTACTTAAGAGTCAATGACCTGGTTTGAGCCTATATGATTATTATGTAAATCAAATTTCAACAAACCAGGTACCTGATTATAATCACTGAAAGAGAAAAAAATTCAGGTGGTTCCACATTCTCAGTTTAATAAAGCACATTTTTGAAATAGTTCCTACCTTCTTAGATGACATTTAAATTTTCTGAGTTTTTTATTAGACAGTGACCCTAGCTGTTGTGTATATTCATTAAATGATTCTTTCCAAGATCATATTAATATGACACTTTTAGAAACATGAAGTTTTAATTATCTTAAAACTATTCACTTGTCATTTAAGAACTGCTAAACATCTAACCTATTTTGCATTATCCAATGCAACCAGAATCTTTTGAATTTTTCTTTTTGATAAATAAATAAAATATTCATCAGTCCATTGGAAATTATGTAGAAAACTTGGATGTATTTTTGTCTCAAATGAAATTTGAGAAACATCAGACTTTATTGAGACAGCAGTGACTTTCTCTTAGCCAGAAGACAAAGTTAAAGTAAAATATACAACAAGGTGAAATTTGATCAAAGTTAACTTATCATTTAAACACATTTGCGACATTTTATATGTCTTGGATAAATTGCAGCTAACACTATATACACCAAGTAAATATGCATACAGTGTGTACATATACCTTTTTTTTCCAGGACTCTGTCTTTGAAAATTATCTATAAATAGGATTCAGTAGCATCAAGGAGGAATGCCAGCTGAGTAAACATTGTTACATCAAAGCAGTCCATTTGGACTTTCAGTTGGTATTTTGATAATTTAAGAAAAACAAATGAGAATTTTCCCTGGCAAAAGAAGTATCTGATAAAGTACTTATTTAGTTTCCATTTCCATTTGTCTTTGTAGATACTATTTGATTTAAAAACTTGCGAAGATAAAAGTGGAAAAATAGACAAGCAAAGTTTACTTAACATAATCTTTCCCTCTTAAATACCTCATTATTTTCCACATGAGTTGCTGAAAGTCAGGTGATATTGTTAATATAAGAATTTGCAAATTGGTTCACAGGAATTTAAACTAAAAAATATAGCATTTACTAAAGATTTATTGTGCTGTAAAATTTTTATTATTCAAAACTAAACTAGACTCTATTAAAGCAAGATTCTCTATTTTATTTAACCTGGCATAGTACAAATTAATCAATAGCTTTTTTTGGAAAAATATTTTGAAAAGCTTATAATTTTTTTCCAAATAAGTTTTTATCCAAGTATAATTTTAGATAAATATGATACTACTAAAGTGTTGGCCAATCTGTTTTTTTAAGGAAATATAATTTACATATACATTTATTTAAAAGGATCTTATGAAATATTTGCTTCAAAGTGAAAACTTTCACTAAATCTATTAGGAAGTGGTTTATTTAGAAAATTCATGTTCTCTCTTTTCTCTAACACCTTGCATAATCAATAATTGGCTTAATTATGCTTAACAAATTGTTTTCCAAGTGACTTGGTTTTGATCTTCTCAAGCATGTATTCAATACTGACAATACTGACAGTGTCTAATAGGAGAAGATACAGATTTACGGCTTTTTGTGATAAGGAAAAGGAAAAAAAATCAATAAGCTAATGAATATGACCAAGTTATATGTCATAACACATTTATTTCTTTCATGTGATTAAAAACATCATATTGACTCATTTGTTTCAAATATTTACAGTTCCAACTCTTCTCTGAGGCCTTTGTAATCATAGTACCAGTACTGAAGTGTTATTTAAATTAATTTAAAAATTTATCAATAAAATTGATATGGGAATACATTATGAGAGGACAAGGCAAATCCTATGTAAAAAGAATTTCTCTGCATTTTGTCCTAGATATACTACTTATACTTACAATTATTTTCAAGCAATATTTTGAGTCAAAAATGAGTTCTGCACTTAATCATAAAAAGAACATAATTTGAGTAGAAAGTTGTAATTTTCCATATTCTAAATTCTAAGCTTTAAAGAGATTCAAATTAAACAAATTATAGGAATTCCTATTTGGAAGATTTAATTAAGAACTCAGATATAATATTTGGCATAGATCAATTTATTAACTGTAAATATAACTATGTAACCTTCAGAACTTTAAAATAGTTAACTCTTAAAGTATGAAAATGCCAGGTAGTAACTTTATTTTTGCTTTGTTTTTCCTTCATTATCCACTGATTCTGTTGTCAGAAAATAACCAATGATTCAGTGTTGGAGACTTTTGGATCTTTGAAGTGTATGAAGCTAAGAGGAAGTGGACAATGATTAGATTTTGCCCAATCTGCATGACCAAGTTGTGTTTCTACAAAGAATACCTTATTTTGCTCAAGAGTTCTTTGTGACCCTGATGGCATCTATCTAAAGGAAATTGCTCATTTCCCCTCACTTTACTTTCAGTGCTTCATTGACTCTGTGTGGAACATCTATTTCAGACAGAATAACTTGAAATAAGGCATCATGACACCTCCATCACGATATACAATATAAATCACTAACATTTTTGAGCCTTTGGCAAATTGTAATTGCTCTTCTGCTAAAAAAAAATATGCAGGTCAATGGCCTTTTGGCAAACTTCCTTCATCAGCATCTTGAATACTTTTGAATCAAAAGAAAGACAAAAGATGTCTAAGTTTGATTTTAAACTGGCAGTCTTCATTCGGATAGTAAAGAAAAAGAAACAGGAGGAAATTTTAAGAAGAAAAATAGATTTAAAGAAAAAGGAGTCACCTGAGGCTGAAAATCCCTGCACTGTAAGTCAGAAACTATGTAAGAAAAGGGCAGTATCAGGGAACATTGTGATTGTCATACATGAGGACTTGAAATGAACACTCCAAAATACAAATATGCAATGCCTGGTTTGATTTATAGATCTCAGCCTGTATTTTATTTTCTTCAAACATCCTCTTTCACATCAATATTGACTTTTTTGTATGTTCTCCTATAGTATCTACCATAGAAAAACATTCACACACACAATATGACAAGAACATTGAACTTTTGAATATAAGCCAGGAAACTTTATCTTGACATAGAGAGGTTGTAATTCAACTCAGACTCTTGCATTTAGTATCTTTCTATCCATGTATCACTCATTAAAAACAAAAGTTGAGATTTTCTTTCTCCTCATGCAAATAGGGATTATAATTCCTTACTCATGCCATTGTAATACCTAATTTGAGATGTGTTTTGATGGGCAAAGACCAGACTGCCCATTGGACATTCAGTATAGTGCTGTGCATGCTAAAAGTGATCTATAACTTGATTTTGGTGGTGGTGGTGGTAGCAGAGAAGTAGCATGTTCTGTCTTCCTCCATATAGCAATAGTTCATGAAGAAGACATTTCTTGTAGTCTTTACCTTTGTAGTTTCAAAAAGACAATCCTGACAAAGAAACTTCAACCTTCTCTCCACTCTCTAACATTTGCCAAAATAAAATGATTTTGCTGCTTAGGAGTTTAGTTGAAAGTTGATAACCACTAAGTTTCATTTATTTTCTGTGTGGGTTGAGTATATTAATGGCTAATATCTAATTTATATATCTCTTATCTGCAACAATCTTTTTAGGATTACCTACCTACAGGTTATAACAATTCTGTTCTTTCTCCCTATTTCACATTGATAAACATTTTTGAGTACTCCCTACTACTTTAGAACTAACACAGGGGAAGGAAATTCCACCGTGAAGCTCACTAAATTCTCTGGCCCTGATTGACAGGTAAGCTTAACTTCACGACAACAAGTTAGCTATTGCCACAATACAAACTATGCTGAAATATAATTATCTTTAACAACCACATCTTATAATTATTTCTTAAAATAGCAACTTCTGTATTTGCTAACAGGGCATTCCTTATTGAAATAGGAACCACTTACTGACTAGTTTTTCAAGCATTGGCTGATATCACACATCTGTGATCAATCACAGTGTCACATGAAGCCGACAAATCCAGGATAGCTTGGTTGAGGTGACTCATCCTCCTGTGTCTCAAATTTTTTTGCCAAGCCAGCAAAGCTTTTTTGTATGGTGATGGCAAGTGTTGCAAAGATAAGCTAAATGGCAGACACATTATTTTCAAATCCCTGCATTACTTCAAATCTTTTTTAATAATTTGATTATCATTGACTAAATCAAGTCTAAGCTCAGAAATGATATGGTAGGCCACTACAAAAGGCTGGAACAAAGAAGGCATAAAACACTGGGCATATTAAATTAATAAAAACTGGATATATTGATTTACAGGAATTATATTTTGACCATAGGTTCAAGGCTTGTTTTCCCAACTATTGTCACCTGCATCAAAGCAGACTTCGGCTGTCTGCAGGATCTCTTTCCCAGGAAGTTAAAATCCCTCACCCTGACAGACCATGACTATAAAGGCAAATTACATAACAAGACAAAGTTGTGCTTTGTTTTCTTTTTTAAAATCATCTGCCCAGGGTAGTTTTCTTGATGAGAGACACCAACTCTTCAGTATATTTTCTTGTGTTAGTTAAAACATAGAAAATTAAAAGAATATGAAAAGTTATGGAAAGGCAGATTTTTCTAGGTAAATAAATCTATTATTTTAAAATATTGAAAAATGGTTAAATTACCAAAATAATGATTTAGATTAAAAGGGACTAACATAAAGAACACTTTGAAGGAACTTGATTCAGTTACATTGTCATAGTGCATAAGTCACTTGATCTCTTATCAAATCAAGTCTGGGAAAATTACAATAACTTTTTATTTTAAAGCTATCTGTGGAAGACCATTTCTCTCCATGATGACTCATAAACTTAAATATGTTATGAAACTGTGCCATCCTAATATGTTTTAATTTTAGTAATAAAAGAATTTTATTTCAAAATGGTACATACATTGAGGATAGTGTTTCATCACTAGCAATGTGCATGGAACATAACTTCTTCTAGCACAATTAATATCCATGTTGGCTAATTAATAAAAACATGATCTTAGTCCTTCTTTGAATACCAGATTACATGATTTTATTTCATAAAAAAATTTTAAAGAGTGAGATACTTTGGTGAAGATTCAAAGGTTTTTCTTACAAATTATTCTGAAGAGGAAAAAAATAGAACACTTGTAAGAAAAAAATTGTCCACTAACTAATTTCTATTTGCCAGTGTTATCAAGTGATTTTTTATTTGAGCTTGTAAGCCAACGAAATCAGAACTAGAATTTAAAATTTAGGATCAATTTGTGTGAGAGAGAGAAGTGAGGTGCTTAAAGAGAAACATTTAAGGATGTACTTACACTACGAAGTGTGTCCTCTACAGTCACTACTCGGGGTGTCTCCTCAAATTTTGTTTCAAAGGAGCTGTTTTCTTACCCTAGTACAGTACTGGATAAACTTGTAAAAGTATTAACGTTATTAAAATAGAACAGGACTTGTAAATACCAAATGTTGCAAAATAGGACTGATGTCTTTTATGTATTTTCACGCAGATACTTTTTAATATAGGCTTCATTAGGATTTTGGTGCTATTTCTTATTGAGTGTGCAATGCAAGCAGAAACCGGAAACAACACTCAGGATTTGGAGGTAGATATATTTACATAAACAGGCACTAATTGTGATCATTCCCAGAATATTAAGTCATGATCTCTGTTGGTCTAGGGCTTACAATGGATAAGCAAGCAGCAAGTACAGAGGCAGAATGGCTTGTCAATTGGAGATTGGTTTATACAATATTCATCATAGTGACCAGCTATGTATTACAGTGACCAACCATTTCGAAGAGACAGAAGTAACTGGAATTAGAACAGGTACCATTACCTGGGCAACTAAGAAACTGAAGTATACTGGTGTGTGTGGGGGGGTTACTTTTATAAGACTGTCATCAAAGGCATTTCCATAACCAAAGGAAGTCTTAGCACTCCAGCCCTCCAAGCATAACAGGTAAGAGACTAACCAACCTGATCTTGGTTGAGAGCAGCTTTGGAGTTTGTTTATATGGTTTGAAATCCATCTGCTCGTTAGTTTGTTATGGGAACTTTTGCAAGGTACTTACTTCCTCATATGTCACATGAGAATGATCTCCTGTGTTTTATGTGCTCATATGATAGTTGAATATATAATGTACATAAATGTTTTAACATAGTAACTGGTTCATGGAAGGAACTCAACAAATGAAAAATATTATGATTAACATTTAATTATTCTTACTAATTTATAGACTTTATCACATACTACCTATGGAACTATAAACTTATAGCATTGATATATGTATCCTCAAAGATTTGACAGTGATTTTCTTCTTTTTCCTTTTGCATAATTTCTAATAATTCTTTTTGTGTAGTTGTGTAAGTTTCTGATACATATTGAATACATTCATTGTGGGAAATAGGAACACATCACATCTTGACCTTTTTTATTTCCTTGTTCCTTTTTCTCCTTCCCCATTCCCCCCATCTCTCTAGAACCCCTTTCCATTTGCAAAAGGACTATCTCTTTGTTTCCCACACTCTAGCTTTTATTTTGCTCTTTATTTGTAGAAAAAGTGGGTCGCTCAGATAAGAGAAATCATGTGTTATTGATATTGTCTGATTCATTTTACTTAGCATTGTTTTCAAGGTACATCCACATTCCTACAAATGACTCAAATTTATCCTCCTTTATGGCTGAGTAGTAATCCATCATGCACATACATTTTCTTTATCCATTCTTCTTTTAATGGGTGTATAAGTCAAAGATTTAGCTATTGTGAATTGCACTGCTATAAACAGAGGTAGGCATGCATCACTGTAACATGATGTGTTTAACTCTTCAGGACAAAATACTCACAGTAGTTAGCAAGGTTGAGTGGAACTTCCATTTTTAGTTTATGAAGAAATCTTCATACTAACTTCTATAGTGAGTGTACTAGTTACATCCCTACCTACAATATAAAAGTATTCATTTTCCTCCACAATCTTGGCAGCATTTATTGTTTTTTTTATGTTAGCCATTCTCACTAGATGAAGACGGAATCTCAGTGTTGTTTTGATTTTCATTTCTGTCACGGCCAAAGATGCTGACCACTCTTCATGTACCTACTATTCATTTGTTATTTTTCATTTTAGAAGTGTCTATTCATTTTTTTTGTCCTTTTTTGATTGGGGTATTTTATTTGAGGGCTCTAATTTTATTGACCTATTTATATGATGGATCCTAGTCCTCTTTCCAAAAGTAGTTGGCAAAATTTTTTTCCTATTCTATAGGTTTTCTTCTTCACTCTCATGGTTGTTTTCTTTGATGCACAGATGTTTTGGGGTTTTTAACTCAATATGATCTCATTTATTGATTCTTGATATTATTTCTTGTACAAAGGGGCATCTATTCATATAGTCTTTGCATGTGTCTTCAAAAGTTGTGTCTGTTTTATTTTTCAGTTTTGCTTATTTTATTTTCTAGTTTTGCTTATTTTGTTTTATTTTTGTTTTATTTTTTCTACTTTATTGTTTCTCTTTTTATGTCTTGATACTTGCTCCATTTTGATTTTAACTCTCATATAGTGAAATATATTGGTTGAGATTCATTCTTTGTCATGTGCATAATGAATTTTCCAAGCACCATTTGGTAAGGAAACTATCTCTCCCCAGTATATGTTTTTGGCCCATTTGTCAAGGATCAGATGGTAAATGTGACAGTGTTTTTTTTTTCCACATCCTCAGTTCTGTTCTGTTGAACCACATGTCTGGTTTTGTGCCAGCACCGTGCTGTTTATGTGTCTTTGAAACACAACTTGAAACCTGGACTTGTGATGCCTCCAGTTTTACAGCTGTTGCTCAGGATTACTTTTCTTATCTGGTTTTCTTTTAGGTCCATATTAATTCCCTAAAATGAATGCAGTCATTGCTGCAAATATGTATTAACAACAACAAAAAATTTTTCAACAAGATACTGGCAAAGAGATTGCAACAAAACATCAAAAAGATCAGACATTATGATGAAGAAGTACTCATCTCAAAGATGCAGGATAGTTCAATATATGCAAATCAATAAATCTCTTCCATTGTAAAAACTGAAGAAAAATCACATGATCATCTCAAATGATGCAGAAAAAGTCTTTGACAAAATCATATATGCATTTGTGATAAAAAAAAATTCTGTTTTTTCTATGGTCTGTGGCATGAAATATTGTTTTCCATACTTTGATTTTTAATCTGTGAATGTCTTTTGGAATGAAATGTGTTTCTTGTATACGGCACATGATTGGTGTTTGACTCTGGACCCATTCTCCCAATCTGTGTCTTTTGGCTGAGTAATTGGAACAACTTGTGTAGAGAGTTATTTCTGAAATGTGTTCACTCATCTTTGTCATTGCGTTATTTTTCTGTTGCTTATTTTCTTATTTTTCTCGCCTGTTTACCTGCTTTCCCTGTCTGGTATTTTCTTTGTATTAGACAGTTCAATATTCTGTTTTGATGGGTTTTATAATGTTCTGTATTCCCTTTGATTTTGCCATACCTGATTAGAAGAACAACTATTGTGGAGATAACAAGATATACTGTGGTACCTATTACTGTTATCCTGGCAACCTGCTGTGAAGTTCTGTACCAGTTTGACTACACAGTCTCGATTGGCTTTGTTCCATCTTGTTCTGTTGCATTTTGCTACCTTCAAAATAATAAAAAAATTTTTAAAAAATCCTTTGCTTTTCTAACAACTTTAAAGATTTTGTCCCTGTTGGACTTCTAGGGTTTGCCATGTCATGAAGAGGATCTCATTAGATTGTGGCTAATTGAGGTTCCACAGCCTCACTTACCTGTATGCTTCATTCTTTCCTTTTTGAAAGTTTGATACTTTTATTTTTGTAAATAAGGGGTTTTATGCCATTTGTGTTGTCTTCTGATTTTTCACTTAATCCTGTTAATCCTAGATTTGTCTTCAGTTTGATCTATTTGTCCTGCATGTCTCTCTCTCTCTTTTTCTCTCTTTCTCCCTCCATCCCTCCCTTAAGGCATCTCTGAGTACTTGGTCTTTGACAGCAACCCATCTTTTAATTCTCTATTCTCACACTGGTTACTTCTGCCCATACTGTCAATATAATTTTTAATATCCTTGATTTTGTTTGGAACCTTTTCATGGATTTTAATTCTTTACTAAACTGGTCATTGATTTTGTTTAGTTCACCTAGGCCCTGGTTTCCACTGCTGAGAAGTCCATTCTTTTCTTTATTTTATTTTATTTTATTTTATTTTTTGGATTGGGGATCAAACACACAACCTCATGTTTACCAGGCAGGCACTTGTGCTGCTGAGCTAAATCCCTGGCAAGTTCATGCCTTTCTGATTCTAAGTGCCAGGGGCTCTCTGTCCAGTCTGTTCCTCATCCACAGCTGTCTCCCACACAATCACTGTGGGAGGGCCATGCTTAGAACCCAAAATAAAGCTGCCTCTACCTGTTCTGAGTGTGAGACTCAAATACTCAACAAAATGACACCTGATCAAACACCCACTAGGAATATGGTAAGCACCAGTCTTGGCTTCCTCTCAGGCTGCTGCTGAAGTGTGGAAGGAAAAAGACCCCAAGCTATCTTGGCAGTTCAAAACAGCCACAGAGTCCTCCTGGGACTTGCCATTTCTCACTGGAGTTCCAGTCCTGAGCACTTACCCTGTGTCTGGAGATCCAGTTTCTCTTTTCAATGCTCCAGTCTGAATGAGCTTCTAAAATGCTTTATTCTTCTCTCTATGTTGTGGTTCATCTTTCTAACATCTCCATAGCTTCTAATTTTCCTGTCATTTTCTTTTTGAGTCTTGCAAATCAACTCTTTTTTATTTTCCAGGTGTCTGTGTTCCTGGCCCCAGAGAGGTTGAATTTTGCTGCCAATTACCAATCTGTCATTTGCTTACTTCTTAATTCATAAATACTTTAAAAAATAGACATATGACAAGAACTTCTAAGTTGTATAAGTATTACAGTAAGATTCTGAATTTCAAGAATCTCATAGTTCTGTATGAAAGACAACATTAACATCCACTGACATTTCAAGACATGTAAATCCAGAGTTATAAACGTATCAATTTAAATGATCACTGACATTCACTCTCATGTTTCAGTAGGATGAACAATAAATTTATTATGATAGAAAAATGAGTATTACTTTGCTTAAATTACATTTATAAGGCACAGAAAGAGACATAAAAATACAGCGAAGTGTTTATGCTTAACAATTACATTTCAGGGCCACAGATTTAGCTCAGTAGCATAAACACTGTCTTTACACTTCCTACCTAAGTGCCCCCTTATAGACAGGAAAATAAACCCTAAATTGTATTTGCTTTTATTTATGCTGATATATCCACACTGGCAAAGCCAATTTGCCATTGTACTGAGGGATTCCCAATACTGGTATTGGTAATGTTCTAATTAGATCTAACTGCCATAGCTCACAACTTGCTTGCCAAATCTCTTCAGGAAACAGCTCTCAGCAGGGAACTCATCAGCCATCACAGGATGTCCCAGGTGGAGGAGATAAAAGAGGAATTTTGCAAGTCTCCCCCAACATCTAGAGATATCTAAAAATTTTATACTGACACTTCAAGAACTTTGCCCACTGAGGTACAGAACTGCCAGAAAACTTGACCACAGGTGTTTATTAAGAACTTCCTGCCTAATGTTCCTTGCCACTTTCCACCCTATAGAAGGAACACACTGCTCTTCATGAGGCATGCACCCAGCCACTATAAATCCCATGTCACGTTATTTTACACAAGTGTGGTGGTCTCTGCTGCTGCCCCCTCACCTTATAATATATAGCTAGTACTCAGACATTCTGATGATGTTGGATGGAACACTCTATATGCATCTATCAAGTCCATTTGTTCACAGGTGTGATTCAGTTCTGTTATTTCTTTGCTGATTTTCTGTCTAGTCCCTTTGTGTCAATGGTGTGTTAAAATATCCTGTTGTAACTGTGTTATGGCTTATTTGATTTTTCATTCCTGTTAATATTTGCTTTGTATAGCTGGGTCCCTTGGAATTTGGTGCATATATATTTAAGATTGTTATCTCTTCCTATTAAAGTTTTGCCCTCACTAGTATGTAGTGACATACTAGTTTGTCATACTAGTTTGGTTTGAAGTTCACATTATCTGCAAACATGATAGCGACTCCCATTTTTTTTTTTGTTTCCTGTAGAATGAAGTATAATTTTCCATCCTTTAACCTTCAGTCTACGGGTTTCATTTTGGGTTAGACGGGTTTCTTATAGACAGCATATGGTTGGATGTTGTTTCTTGATCCATTTTGCCATTCTGTTTCTTTTGATTGGTGAATTGAGGCCATTTACATTAATGGTTATAACTGTTATATATTGGCTTATGGTTGACATGTTATCTTTCTGCTGTTGTATCTTTAGATTTCCATTGTATTTCATTGTCTGCCTCGCTTGATGGTTTTATCCTATGTGTATCTATAATGTCTTTTAGTATTATTTGTAGGGTTGGTTTGGTGTTCATGAAGTTTTTCAGCTGTTCTTTGTCATGGAAGTATCTTATTTCTCTATCCATTTTCAAGGACAGTTTGGCAAGGCCCATCAGTCTGGGTTGTAAGATATTTTCTTTTAGGATCTGAAATACTTCACTCCATGATCTTCTTGACTTCATTGTTTGTGTTGAGAAGTCTGCTGTGATTTTGATATGTTTTCCTTTATTAGTGATCTGTATTTTCTCTGTAACAGCTTTTAGTATTCTGTTCTTATGTTGGATTTCTGGGATGGAGATTATTATGTGTCTGGGTGTAGTTTTATTTTTGTTATGGCTATTTGGAGTTCTATATGCTTCACTAATCCATATGTCAGTTTCTATTCTCATGTTTGGGAAATTTTCAGCATTACTTCTGTTTATATCCTGTTGATATCATTTCAGCTGTCCCTTCTTTTTCATTTATCCCTATTAATCTTATGTTATTTTTCTTTGCATCATCTTGCAGCCATTGCATTGTTATTTCATGATTCTTTGTTATGTTTAAAAGATCTTTCCTTTCCTCTTCACTAGCTGTGATCTTATCTTCAAGGTCTGAAATTCTATCTTCACTTTCATTGAGGCAGTTTTGGCTCCTTTAATAGAATTTTTGATTTCCTGTATATCTCTTTGAATCTGCTTTATATGGTCTGATTTTTTCTTATAGTGTTCATTCAGGGATTCCATCTGTTTGCTTTGTTCCTATAATTTTTTTAGCTGTGTCTTCACTAGATGTGTTCACTATTTCTTTCACTACTTTTATCATTTCTTTTCTTTCTGGGCAATTATTTATGATTTGAATTTCTCCATAGCTTCCACTTATTGCTTCTTTATTTCAGTTGATATCATTTCAGTCATTTCAGGTGTATGGCTTCTATTTTCTTTTATGTACATGTCTCCTAGGCTTTCTTGGGATGGGCTGGAGATTTGAGCCTGCCTTTTGGTCTTTCCTTTTGTCATTTTTCTATATTATCTTGCTTTAATCAGTGTTCCAAACCTTCCTCTGGGTGTGTGACAAATCACCTCTTGCACCCTCAGCTCCTGGAGCAGTCTGGGCTCCCCCACAGGTTCTTGGCTCCCTAAGTTGAAAGGCTGAAGCTTAGCATGGTAAACTGGGGACGGCAGAACCTCTAGGGTGCAGTCCCCTGCCCTAGGGAGGTGGATATGAACTCAACCACTGGGAGTGCTGGTCTTAAGCTCTCCCCAGGCCATCCCAACTGGGCTGAGAGACCCTTGAGTGCTCTCCACCTCCTGAACTGAAAGAAAGCCACTGGGCATGGTGCACTGAGGCTGTGGAACCTCTCGGTCTCAGTCCAGTGTCCCTGGTAGCTAGCTAGAAACTCAATCGTCTGGAGTGCTGGTCTCCAACTATCCCTGAGCCAGCTTGGGGGCACTTGGACTCACTTCATGTGATCCTAACTTCCTTGCAGGCTCTTGGTTTCCTCCAGTTTTAGAAAATTCTTGAGCTGTAAAATTGTAATTTGCACCCCTTTATTACAGACAGATTATTTAGAAATATTTTAGACAATCAGACATGAATGGGCCCTCAGAAGTGTAGAAGACAACCATGGCTGGTGGTGCTTTTTTGAAGGCCAGGTTTCACAAAAGAGAGAGAACTACATCCATATACTGTTCCTAGTGATAATTAGTGATTGAGATTCTTAGAAGACATTAGTCACCTTGGGTGGGGGACCAAAATCTCCTTAACCCAGCCCTTCTAAGAAAACCCATGTCCATCCCATGTGTGCTTGCTGTGTAACTTGCTTCCCAATTTCATTCCCATTTTACCAATATTGTCTAAGTACTATACTTGCTGTAATCTTATTGGTTCACCATAGTTATATCCCATCTCACTCCCCTCCTGTGATTTTCCATTGCATCAATATTACCTATTTGACTAAACTTGTAATCTCATTGATGTAAACATTCCATATCCTGTGGTTTTACTCAATAAAGCACCCTTGAGAAGAGGGGTCAGTGGACAACCCCTTTCCAGGCCCCCTTCTGTCCCTTTTAGACAGAATCTTTCCTCCTACTCTTAACCTCCATTGTTCCTAGAATTCATCATGAACTCAGCATTTTGGGCATCTAGCAGATTGAGAGTTACAATATTTTCCTTATTTGGATTACTTCATAGACATATATTATATGACTTATCTCACTTTTATTTATTCACAATACACTTAATGAAAATTTGGTTTTAAAGTTCAATTGAAAATGTCACACACTTAGTGAACTTCTTTTAATCTGGGAAGCTGGGGATGCATGAGATGAGTTCCAGCACACTTGTGATGGCTTGGGAAGAGCTTTAGACCATCACTTCCAGTGGTTAAGAGCCTGTCCAGCTTCCTGAAACACTGGAAGAGTCTCAGGAGTTCCCATGGACATGACTAGACCATGTCTAGTCACCTTGTTTCAATCTGGGGAACTGATGGCTTGTGAGGTGAGTTCCAGTGCACTTGTGCTGGCTTGGGGAGAGATTTGGACCATCAGTCCCAATGGTTAGGACCTTACCCAGAATCCTAGACCACTGGAAGAGGCACAGGAGGTCCCATGGGCCTGACTGGGCCATGCTCAGCAACCTCCATTCAGTCCAAGGAGCCAAGAGCACAGGAGGTAATTTTCAACACACCAGGGGAAAGCTTTGAAACATTACTTGAAACCCAGAAATATAGGAAAATGACAAAACAAAAGATCAAAATGCAATCTCAAAACTGCAGCCCATCCCAAGAATGCCTAGGAGCCATGTACATAGAAGAAAATATAGGCCATACACCTGAGATGGCTGAAAGTATATCAACTGAAATAAAGAAAAAACTCCCGGAAGCTATAAAATAACTCAAATCAGAAATAATATCATGGGTAAAAGAAGAAATGATAAATGTAATGAAAGAAATGCTGAACACATCTAAAGAACACATAGTTTAAAAATTAGAGGAACAATGTAAAAAGATAGAAACCCCGAATGAACAATATAAGAAACAAACAGAATACATGAAGCAGATTCAAAGAGATATACAGGATATCAAAAATTCTACTGAACCTTGGCAAAACCATGTCAACAAAAGCAAAATAGAATTTTAGGCCTTGAAGACAAGATTGCACCTAGAGAACAGGAAAGGAAAGATCTTTTAAAAATAACAAAGAATCAGGAAATAACAACACAATGGCTGCAAGATGGTGCAAAGAAAAATAACATAAGATACAACTTAAGGATAAATAAAAAAAAGGGGACAACACCAATGATATCAAGAGGCTATTTACAGAAGTAATACCTGAAAACTTCTGAAACATGAAAATGGAAACTGACATATGGATCAGTGAAGCACATAGAACTCCAAACAGCCATAACCAAAATTAAACTACACTCAGATATATAATAATCATCATCCCAGAAATCTGACAGAATATTAAAAATTATTAGTGAGAAAAGACAGATCACATATAAGTAAAACCTACCAGAATCACAGCAAACTTCTCAACACAAACAATGAGGCCAAGAAGAGCATGAAGTATTTCAGATCCTAAAAGAAAATGACTTCCAACCCAGACTGATGTACCCTGGAAAACTGTCCTTCAAAATGGATGGAGAAATAAGAGACTTCTATGACAAAGTACAGATGAACAGCTCCATGATCACCAAACCAATGCTGCAAAGAACACTGAAAGACATTCTAGATAGACACAGGAAAAATCATGAAGCAAGGCAGACAATGAAACAGAGCTGAAAGATATGCAACAGCAGAAAATAAAATGTCAAAAATAAACCAATGTATAACAGTTATAACCATTAATATATATGGCCTCAATTCACCAATTAAAAGAAACAGACTGGCAGAATGGGTCAAAAAACAACATCCAACCATATGCTGTCTACAAGAAACCCATCTAACCTAAAAGGAAACTCATAGACTGAAAGTCAAAGGATGGAAAACAATACTTCATGCAA
>PVJX010006893.1:0-74496 GCA_004027295.1 Dolichotis patagonum
GAGCATATGCTGTCATCTTGCACTGCATGACTTAGCTTCTGGAAAGCTCTGGACCCTCTGACTATGTGTGAGCCCCCATGGGAGGGGAATGCCTGATTTCTATCAGACTTCAGGGGTCCTAACGCAAACGGCTGAGACAACAATGAACTTAAATCCATAGGTTTGTTAAGGGCATAATTACATGTATAAAAGATCATACAAAAATAGACCCAGTATGTGGTTACAGAAATATTTCTGTCTCCTCATTATTATACAAGTAGCACAAGTTGGGTGTAATATGAATTACAGAAAGGAGAGGAGATCTCTGTGTTTGATTATTTCTGGGGTACATTCTTTAATATGAAAGCTAGAAAGAATATGACCTCCAGAGCTTAAGTTAATGTCAGTTTGATGGGAAATGCCACCATTGAAAATCTAGTTTCAATGGGAGCCTCTTACTCCTTCAACCAGCGAGCATAAATTACAGATTTGGGGATTATGAGTCACAGCTCAATTTTGTGCCACTGTTTCATTCCTTCAAATGTCTGGTAATGAATGTAACCCTTTATTTGTTTTTGCTGCTTGCTTTCCTATTCAAAATTATTCTCAGGCTGCCTTCCAGAGTGGAGAAACCAAATAGAGATAAAGCTTTTGATGATTAACAAAGTAGACACAGATGGTGTAGCATAGAGCAGTAGTTTTCAAAGGCAATTTATACAATCTAATTCTTTTACTGTTTCTAATGTCATGTTTACCTGAACTAATCCCTCCTCCTCCTCTTATTCATTCTCTATAAATACACTCTTACTTTATTTGTAAGTGCTCCAAAAGATGCTATATAAAAAATGGCAATAGCACCTGATTTCCTGATTTCCCCACAGGAAGTAATTTGTTACGGACTTGGAGACCGAGCTTAGAGAGGAAAATGCATTTTGTAACATTTGAAGAGCTATTTTAAGAGGGAAATTTTTTTTTCCTCAGAGAAAACATTGGCAGCTTTGTGAAAGTTTAAGGAAAGTGGAAGGTTATTTTACTGACGGAGATCAAGTGGTAGGGATTTGGGGGCTGTTTAGGGGGATATGGAGAGATTGGCTGTTGAGAAATTTTAGTGGAACACATCTTTCCATACTGAGACGGGGGGAACCAAAAGAGGAAGTAATCTGAGGGTCTTGTCATCTTCTCCATGATCCTTTGATAATCACTTCCTCATCCTCACAGTAAACTTAACGTATCTTCACATTCGTGTGGTTCAGGGAAGCGACCACTACATACAAACTAGACGGTATTAACTATGTTAGTGTCAGTGTGTTGCTTTACAATCCTCTCACCCCCCCCCAGAAAGGTCCTACGTATGTTATAAGTTTATTACTGAACTGGACACGTCTTTATGGTTATACCGCTACTATTTCAGTGATTTCCAAACTTCCTATGTTAAGTTTTTTTCTGTGTAACTGAAAATAGAAGCAGTTATGGAGTTATAATTAATGAGTATTCAATAAAAATGTCCTTCTGTAAAGCCAACTGATTTTTATTTTAATTTCAATCACTTTTTTTGGCTTAGTATTAATGGCTCAGAAGAAAGGTACTTGGGGTCAATTCAGCATTTTAAATCTGTGAAATTACTTCCCGTTGAGCCCTAATGGCTAGGAAAGTATTAACTTCCTTTGAGTCAGTGGAGGAAATCAAGAAAGTCATAAAAGGGAAAAATCTATTTCTCATGTTCATAGTATGCAAGATGGTAACTAAGGGGGTTAGGATCTATATTTAGAAAATTGTTTTGAATGTGCAGAGTACTTTTCTTGAATATGAAGTGCAAATATCTCCAATCAGATTATTTTAATTTTTTTAATAAAAAGTATGTCTAACCTTAAATTTCTATGTTTGTTTTGTGATGTGTTGTAGTTAATTTATCTAGAAGATGATAGTGGGATGCTCTAGTGAATATTCGCGGTACTTGGTGGGCTAGGTCCAGAAGTTTTAGAGGATGGTATTACCTCAGTGAGTCTACCATTGTCCTAAATGTTGAAAACTTTAAATTTCGTTTTTGTGATGTTATTCACTATCGGTTGATTTCATGCTGTGGAAATCCATCCACCTCTTTGTTACTTTTTCTGAGGTAGGTCGCTGAGATGCAGATCAGCATTCTTAGTTTGTCAGGAGCACTACCCTCCCCTATGGAAGATCTAAATAGAGAGCCAATGATAGTCATATTACCAGGCCAACATATATTAGGAATAACAGGAGTCTTGGAGCCCAAATGCTGTTATGTAAGTCGTTTGAATTCTCTGTAGACAGACACTCGGGCCTCATCAAGCTTCGTGAAGACGAGAGCCATCATGGATCTTGTCTACTGCTCTATCCTCAGCATCTAGTATATAAAAACAGCTACAAATGCACCATAGAATGAATAAATGCATGAGACTATAGGAGTTGACTTTCTTAGACAAGATGCCTTCTCCCATCAACTTCACTTGAGTGGACTCTGCCACCATGTGCGTCTCTAATTCTTTCAGCTATTATTTCATGCTAACTCAACTTCACCCAGATTGATCCTTCATCAGCTAGAGGAGCATGTGACTCAGCCTGAGAAGCAAGGTAAACACGAGAGGAAGTTTGCTGAACCTGTCGTCTATTAAATGACATATAGGCCAGTTCTGCAATGTATCTTGACGTCTAAAACTCTGAGTAGAACTTGTTTTTTTGTCTGTTTTCTTGTTCTCAACTTGTTCTTTATGTCTGTGTCCTGTGGTGGGAACACCAGCATTAGATTAATATAGCCCGGAGTCAGATTTCTGTTCTGAGTGATGTGGTCTCCCCCTTTCAGTTTTATTTACTCAGCAGTGAAACATGATCACAGTTATGTTACAGATAAATAGGTTCGTGTGTGCAGAGAACCTAACATTGTAAAGACTATAAATTATGTGTAATTTTGTTACAGTGGCTGTATGGTTACCAATGACTCTTTACTGGTATGATTAGGAAACTCTACATCTACTGTTTACTCTTGATTCTTAGCCCTTTTCAGTAAGCAGAAGCCTAAGAACTGGCTAAATGTTGTGAAAAAATACAAGGAGCTCCGTCCTGGAAAGGAAGAGCAAAGGGAATGATTTCTGTACATGGAAAAGATGTTCAAGGAAGACAGACACCCCGTTTTTGTTATGCCTGACCTGATCCATATGGTTTCAGATGAAGAATAGAGCTTTATCTCAGCTGTATGATTAGAATTTGAGCTTCGTAAGTTAGAAACCATCATGAGTCCCACTTACCATTGCTTTGCCAGGTGTGCCATGTGGTTGATACAAAAAAACCACTTTTAATGAGCAGAGGGAAAGTATTTTAATGGGGCTATTGACTTCATACTAATTCTTCAATCTGGAATAAAGTTCCTTTGCATCTTTCTGTGATTGACTTGTATTCAGTATTTAAATTGTTTAATTCATCAAGTTCTGCTGCCAGGCCTTGCAAAGAATGAGCAGCCTCAATGCAGAGTATTCTCAAGTGATCTATTTATACACACAAAGTTTAAGATCAGACTGAGCATGAAATCAAAGAGGAAAGTAGCTGATTCTCACTTGCCTCAGCTGTTGGCTTCTTAGGTGTCTCCTAAGTGCTGTGCCTGCAGGTTTCACCTCCCGTGTCACTGCCCTCCTCCCTGTGCACCTCTGTAGGTCTCTGCTTTCCTTCCTGGCATTTACCACAGGCTGATTTTACATCGTGTCTTGCTGTTATTCTCGGTCATGGGCCAATAGACTCCCTGTGATAAACTCGCTGTATTCCCCAAGCACTAAGCGTTCTGGCCCAGGATAGGTTCTCAATAAATATACGTGGAATAAATAAATGGACTCAAAGAAAACAGATATATAATTTTTTCTTTCCTTTTTTTAGGCAGATGAACCCACTGAATTTCCCAAGGGTTAGCATTCTTTAGGGTCAAAGTCAAACCCCACAGTATCCTTCACATAGTGACTTTCATGGTTTCCTCATAGTCATTCCTTATTTAATGACCAGGTTTTGTTCATGCATCTAACAAAAGGGGAAAACTGTACAAGAGAAACTGTTCCTTTTAAAACTTTGTTCTTTTAAAAGTGCCTAGCTCTGTAACTGCTTCATGGCTTTGTAATGACTTCCTTGACTCCTGTAACCAGGAGAGCGTAACCAAACATGCAGGGTACTTGGTTATACTAAGCTTCGTGGTCATTAATCTAGTCTTGTACTGATGGCCATTATAAATCTAGCCCTGTACCCAGTGATCTCACTCTGCTAGCTAATCAGAACTGTCAGTCAAACTGGACTGTTCTCTGCCTGTCTCCATAGATAAATCTGCCTCCAATTCCTGGGCATAGTCTCAGTGTTTCTGCTTGCCCATTGAACTAGGATATTAAATAAATTGGTTGGTAAATGGGGAATTGTATATATTTTGTACATTACAATATTCAGAACAAAAACATAGTCAAAGGAAACTGCAGCTTGCTAACTTTCCTTCTATTTGCTTAAGTCTCACATGCACTGCTACAATGTATAACAGAACATAAAAGTGCAGAACTATACCGTACAGCACAGTCAGCAGAAATTACAGCAGAAGCCACCTTAAGGCCACACTGCCGCTCCGGTGCCTGCCTTATACTACAAGTCTGAATGCTGTCATAGGTCCAGGAGTGACTGTTAGTCTGAAGAGCCACTGAAGAGATGGGTCATTAAATGAAGAATGTGTGTATTTTTTGGCTGCATCAAAAAACAAGAAGCTGGTTTATTTTGTTGTGGTGGTGGTGGTGGTGGTGGTAGTTTGCAGGCTGTGACTTGAACATTCGCATCCAAGAAAATCCTTCACTAATAAAGACCCATAGGATCGCCCTGGAAGGCCTCACAGTCACAGCGAACTCTAATGAATAGGATCATATTCATTCACAGTATCTATGGGCACCTGGAGCGCAGTAAAGGCTGCTCTCAAGCATCACAATGTGCATATTGTATGATCAGGTAATGTGCGCCCAGGCGGTGTCTGCACCACGCGACACAGCAGTCCGTGTCCTTAGGGACTGTGCAGCGTCGCTGTCATTTCTCCCATCTTCCTGTGCCACTTCCTCCTGCCTTCTCTCTCTTACTCCTCCTGGTTCGCCAAACTCATTCCTGCCAGTGGACGCAGATCATTCATTTATTTGGATCAAGTTAAAGTCCACGCCAATGGACACGCAGAGCAGTGGACCCACAGGTACAGTCGCACACCCCCATAGGAAAGCAGTGGGATTGCAGAATACGCTCAAGAGACTTCAATGGTTTCAGAGAATAGAATTCTTTAAATGTCAACAGGCGTTCTTCAAAAAAAAAATCTAAGAATTAAAAAAAGAGCTAACAATTTTGCAATCATCTAAGAAAGGAGAAAGTGAAACCTGATTTTTTAAAAGGCCTTAAAGGATGCTCTTCTTATCAACTCCAGCTGTAGTTCCCTATATTTTCATTTGTCTCATAGTTTGTAGAAATATTGTACAACTGAGTTGAAATCCTATTGAAGCAGAGCACAGTGTAGTGCACCGGTTTTCAGAACTGGGTTCTAGGTTGCTTCATTCTTTGAGGGAAATACTTTCTTGTATGTTACTTTATGTTAAAACCATTTTATACTTTAAATGTGGCTTTAGTGATACTAAATTGAACAGTTATTTCTCCCTACTCTGCCCTTCTCTGTTTTCTCCAACTTCAACTTAAGAAAAATGATACTGGGTTGTTTTCTAGTTATACTATAAGTATATTGTATATAAGTATATTTGGAACATTGTATATAAGTATGTATTGTATATAAGTATTGTATATAAGTATATTTGAGGTGTAAGATTATAAGTTATACTTCTTATTTTCTTTTGAATTATTCTGCCAAATGTGGATAATATAGGAAAGATATATGAATCTAACCACTTAGAGTTTATTAAGCTCAAACTAGATGGAGATGACAATACATTTCAGTGTAGCACTTATAGATAAAACCTGATAACATTCAAAGATCCTAAACCCATTCTCAACGTCTAGTACTACAAACATGAAGAAAACTAAAATAACAACAGAAAATAGGAAATGGAATTCTAAGCTACCCATAGTCCCCTCTATTATATCTCTGAAAAATTAGATTCCTTCTGGTAGAATTGTTCCCAAGGTGTACAATACATGGTGAAATCAGAACCCTCTCAGCTCATGAATTATAATGTGATGACTCTTTGGGAAAGTCAAGTTGCTGTTTTGCCTATTGATGAACTAATTAACTGGTATTATTAATCACTTATTGTATTTATTCCAAGAATAAAACAAGATGCACCAAAAAATGAAAAATTATGAGTCAGGCATGGTGACACATGCCTGTAATTCCAGCACCTGAGAAGGCTGAAGCAGGAGGACTGCAAACTCCAGCCCTGCTTGGGCAATTTAATGACTTAGCAAGATGCTGTCTCAAAATAAAACACAGAAAAAAACTGAGAATGTAGTTCAGTGCAAAGACCCAGGGTTCAGTCCTCAGTACCAGCACATACTGTTTGTTTTGAGCTAAAAAATTTGTATACACATGTTGCTATCCAAGTGATTTTGTCTTTAATATTAACTTCAACATACTTCACAAATGGCTGTATTAAAAGTCCAAACATTTAAAGATAATAACAAACTCTTTATAAGAGAGTGAGACTCTAGCTAGCAGGTAGCCAATAAAGTCCATAATTAACCAAAGAACTGGGTTGTGAACTGTGTCTCGCTCAACTTCTTATCTCTGACATTCAGCATAGTACCAGATGTATAGATAGTCTACAATAAACTGTTGTTCAATTAGTGTCACAATGTTATGGGACATACCATTTTTTACGAAGTACAGCATGAGGTCTAGACTTCTTCAAATACTAAGGTCAAAATATTGTAGCTCTATCATAGTATTTTTAGTGCTCAAAACCCATACATCAGCATGCCCTTTAGAACTATTAGTTCACCTTTGGATTCATGTAGAGATTGATTTAGTAACCTGGGCCCTAAGAGCCATAAGAGTTAACATTTTGAAAGAGTGGTAAATTGTTAAGTGCTTGCTGTATTTTTCAGAAAGTTCAGTTATCCTTTCTTCATAAGTTTCTCTTTCTCCTATTCTCTAAGCTTTCTGATTTTTTAAAAGCATCTCAAAATCCTTAGTTGAACAGCAAACGTGAGAAAGGATTTGGCACTTAGAGTGCTGCTTCTCTGTTGACTGGAGGCCACCTGGAGTCCCTGACCCTCCTGACATGTTGCGATTCTTGAAGACAGTGCCAGTGGTCAGCGCTGTGACCCACATTTATACAGCATAGGGCAGAAGGTGACACTCAAACGTGACCTGCTCTAGACCAGCAAGGAGGTGCCAGTGGGTCTCAGGGTGACACAGAGCCCTGCAGCTGCCTCGCAGGACAGGCCACCTACTAGGGACACACTGCAGAGCCACCCTCTCCCGGAAGCCCGCCTGCCCAGGTTGCCTTTCCTTGCCTTTCCTCTCAACTGAAGTGTTGGAACAAGGACTGAAAAGAGAAGCCAGGAGCTAGACACAGGCTCCCACACTGCGGGATGAACACGTAGGTATGCGTGTTCTGTAAACTCCTCCATCCATCTCCTGCCCCCTCCTCTGTGGTACGATGCATGTTGCCTGAACTCTCCTCGTCTCTGCCTTTCTGCTATCCACGATGAGAGACCATCCTAGTGACTGCCCTCCCCACTCCTTGTCCTCTCCATCTCTCCTCAGTCCGCCCTGTCACTCACTGATGGCAGTCTCTGGCCTCTGTTTGAACCCATCCCGGTGGCCCGGATAGGCAAGAATGTTGCCCCCCTCCATTGCACCTCTCTTGCTGCACATCGCCACGCGGTGCCCTGACTCACCTTTGTCTTCTTACTTTGCCACGACCCATGCAGCTCTTGAGATTCTTGAGATGAAAGACCACCAGCGGATGAGAAATGAAAGAAGAGACAAAGCTGGGGTCAGGTGGAGCCCTTACCCTCCTAATGGGAGAGAAGGAACTGCTCAACCACTGTAGCAGGTTTATTTATACCCTCAAGAGGAAGATGTCAATTTCAACCCTGCTGCCTGGCAACGTGTTTGCCTGGCTGGCGGGCCCTTTGCCTTCTTAGAGCTGGGTCAGCTTGTTTATGTGGCTTCTTTTGGGCTCTCTGTGTTTTCATTGCTGCCCTTAACCTTAGCCCCACACGCGTGATCAGTTTCCATCCTCCACGGCTCCCTACATTGGATTCCATCTCCCTCAGTTGACTTGCTCATTAGTGCACTAGTCCTCTGTGTTTCCTTTTTGTCTGCTGTTTCTCTATGCAGGAAAAGGTCAGCCATCTTTGAAGTTACTCCCTCGGCCCTCTGCACCTGGTTCTGCTTGGTCTCCTATGGCGATCTCACCCTTCCCCTAGTCAGTCTGTACTTTGACTCAGTGCTTCACCTACGTTAGCAGCTCATCAGGTGGAGTCTGTATTTCCCGACCAATCTCCGCCTGGTCCACAGACATTTCTCCTGTTGGTGCCTAATGTCATCAGTGTTGGCCAGATTGGGCTACTGGCCATTTCCTTGCTCACCCCATCCCTTCTTGCCTTCTCCACTTCTCTGTCCTTTTCTGAACTGCCCTTTTCACCCTGTTTCTGCATACCCACCCTATACCCATTTTTCTAGAAACATCTCAGGTACCACGTCCATTGTTACGTTGGCAGTGCTTCTTGCGCAGAAGCAGTGTTGCACATCACGCAGTTGCAAAGAAAACACTCAATCCGTGGCCTCTGGCTTCTGTTAGATATGCAGATCTCCCAGCCTCAGTTTAGGTCTGTCGGTGCTCCTTGATTTATGATGTTCTCAAAAAAAATGTTGGTGGATTCAAGGAAAATGAATGAATGTATCCCATTAGGTAGCAGCCCATGAACATGACAGTGTGTGAGTCTAACAGATCCATGCTGTATACAGTGGTACTTCGGTTCACCATCTCTGTTCTTTCCATGATTCTGGTTACAAACTGAACTGGATGGGAACCAAATCAAATTTCCCTGTAAGGTCAACACTGGGCTGACCATTGAATTTGATTTGATTCCCATTCAATTTGGTTTACAACAAGAACCATGGAACGAATCAAGTTCCTGAACTGAGACAGACAGATAGCTAGATCGATAGGTGGATGGATGGAAATAGGTAGATGGATGGATAAAAGCAGCACCTTGATTTTTTTCTTCATAACAAGAGAAAAATATAAGGCAGATTGAAACAATGTCAGGAGATTGTGTAAAAGATTAATCGTACATCTATCTGTGTGGCTATGTCCTTGATGACTGCCGTGCTTAATGGAAAAAAATGTGACGAGGAAGTCTGAGATTTACTTATAATTTTCTGTTCACTACTGTGCTATGCGAAGCGTTCTCTGGTAATTCTTCATAGCATTCTAGTTCGTTCCTTCCCTTTAATATGCGCGGGCCAAACACAAATCGTTAAATGATGATATTATTCTCTGATTAAACTTTTTGGCATAGGCAAGGCTACACCTTCACGTTTTAGGCTACTTTGGTGAGTTCTACTAAACAAAAGCTCTCAGGTTTAACTTACCTCAGGGAATCTCACAAAAAAAGTTCAAGAATCTTGGGTAATTTAAGTAACAAATGTACTTCATTTTCCTAATTCCATTTATGTTGAGTCACAACAGAAGTTGATGTTAAATCTAGCTTTTCTTTTTATTATTATTTTGTCCCTTTAGAAGCCTGTGGAGTGGATGCAGACCTCACACGTGCTAGGTGAGCACTCTGTCCCTAACCACGCCCACAGCAAACTTGGGTCTTGTTGCCTCCTTCTTTCCTAACAACACTACCAGTGTGCTGGGTGTTTAGCCATTGTGGTGTTGCGCCTGAAGAGTTAGCTACAACTCCGCGCTTCTCTGAGGATGTGTATTCCTAAGGCTACAGTTTGAAAGAGTAGCTCCAATGAAAGTGGTGCGTTTGATTCAAGTTATCCGTTTTGCTCCATTGGAACCTTGAAAGGTGACTATGAATGTACTTTTCAAACTGTTTGAAAGACAATTCTTGTCTTTATGGATTGGGTCCATAAAACAAGCAGTATTTTGAAACTTACTTTTCCTGAAGAAATATGGCAAACAATACGTTAAAAATATGCCATCCCCTTCTGACATTGTTATGGCCAAATATATTAACTTCTCCACCAATCAAATTTTTAGTGTTACTAGTGGAAAATTAGTTATGATATAACTAATAGTTTTTTATATAGTAACCAATAGTAATGTATATATTTATAAGATTAAACAATATATTCAAATAAGACAGTCAGTTGCATATTTTATGAACAGTATAAGATATAGTTATTAAAAATTATTTTAAATGTTGCACCATTAAAGACCTTTCTTGTATATAGGTTAATTACATACACTATTTCCTTGAGCCAAGATTTATTTTATAAATAAAGTAGCTTCTTCTATATTATTTTCTTATCCCTAAAAGCTATAATAGATTAAATTGTTTATTTTATTAAAATATAAACAATGTAGTTGGATTTTTATGTCAGCTATTTGATGTAAATTTCTGGAATCTGATTTTAGAATATTATTACTTCAGTCTAGATCACATTTTTCTCTTGTTTTGAACAAAAATTAAAATTGCCATTTTAGTTTATATATATTTGTAAATTATATTAGAAATTATATAAGTTAGACTTGGGTGCTAGCTAAAACACTTATCCTGAAAAGTCTCTCTTTAGTCTTAATAAAGCCAATTCCTAAATACAAAGCTACCATTTTAAGAGTTCTGTAGAGTATCCTTCTTAGGAATTAGTTACAGAGTTCTCATCATTTAAGTTCAAAAAATTCAAAATGACTTGAAGACTGAATTTAATTTCAAGATAAATACAGATGAAGTTTTCAAAATGTTCCCTTTGAAATTCTCTTAATAAAAATTAAAGCATAAGGCTGCCCATATATGTGGTAAAATACTGTCAACAAATAACTTAAAGGTACAGGTATAGTGTTTTTAAAAGGACCTACAAGTATCATTAGGATTATTTGAAAGTGGTTCTTGTGGCACCTTAGTCTTTGATACCTAAGTAGGTACTAAGGGAACTAATTATTTTTCTGGTACACACATTGTGCATCACCACTTGGTGAGCTATGAGAGATCACACAAAAATTGAGTTTTTATCCAAAAGGACCCAAGAGTGGCAGGATCTGGTGCAGTATGGACAGTAAGAATATAGAAGACTGAGTATGCTTCATAGTCTCTCCCTTGGTCAAGGCGATATTGATTTAAGCAACAATAAAATTATTAATAGAGTTATTGTCAGATATTAGCTTTCTAATTATCACATTCTACATATTAGAGTTCTGGAAAAATAGTCAGATTCTGTATCTCCATTTTAGATTTTTCACCAGTAAAATTGTGACTTCCTTTACAAATGATCTTGTATTTAATCGCAGTATTTTCCCACAAGGAGCTGGGAGCAATTTTAAAATGGAATCACCATCACATTTGCTCTTTTTTTTTTCCTGTCTAGAATTACAAGTTAGATCCAAAGGATGTCTATCTGATTTTTCTTACCTTCAAGAAATAAACGTTGATTAGTTTTCTGACGAGAGAATTATTTCCTCCCTGACTTATCCTTTAGAAATTAATCTCTGTGGACTTTGAGTTAAAATGGCATGCCATTTCCCCAGGGTGTGAGTGATTCAGAAACATCTTTCCCCTTGACAGTTAACGTATTAGTAAACTGCATCGCATTTGGTGGTATGCTGTGAAATAAACTAGACGACTGGGCGTGTGATTCATCACTCGGATTTCAATGATCGTCTTGACATAGCACGAATAAAATGTTATAAATATGAATTATACATCTAAACAAATTATATAAATAGTGGCTAAAAGGACTGATTCTAGATCTAGGCTGCCTAGATATCAGCCCTCACCAGTTCGTTGTGTTTCCGGCCCCTGGGTTTTGTCATCTATGTAAGGAGAACAGCGGTAGCCCCCTCTCAAGGCTTGCTGCGAGGTTTAATGGGTTAATACCCAGTGTTGCGAGCCAGGGGTACAGGACACTGCCCGTCAACACTCACCGTTAGTCTCATAGTCTAATTGAAAAAAAGTCATATTATCAGCTGTCAGTGCTGTGTTTTTCTAAAGTCGCTTCTAAATTTATCCCAAAAGGCATGGTTTTTAATGATTTTATGCACAGTTAACTGGACGTATTTTGACATATTTACATAAGAAATAATTTATCTTCATTTTAGGTAATCGCATCAAACCACAGCACTGTAGTAGCTGATTTCTGTAACTGTAGAAATAAGGCCATTTGACATAATTTGTAAAGATTATGAGTGTTTGCCTAGTGCAAAGGGTAAGCTTAACTAAACATTTATAATAACTAAGACTGATGAATTATATGAAGTGAAAGCACAGTGCATACATTAAATTGAAGTTATCACTGTTACTTCACCTTTTAACTTATTTGAAGGCATTAGTCACAAAAATCTTCCATCTAGAAAAAAGTCACCCCAATTAAGTTCTGTCCACAAGAGCAGTGTCTTTGGAGGCTAAGTGCCCTGCAATGAACTATTGGGATTTTGTAGGCAAGCCTCTCGTATGTCGAACACCTGCGCTGGTGAGAGTTCAGTGTGCTGAAAGAGCTATTATTAGCAGCAACAGGATTCCAAGCCCTTGGCTTGACCTTTGTCTTTGAAAGTAAGATGGTTGCACCTTGGCTGTTTTCTTCCACCAAGATCCTATGTGACCCAGCAAGCTGCTGTCATTCTATCTAAATGACTTTTTTCCAGTGAAAGACTTCATGTCATACACGTGCTTTTTTCCATAATTCATATTAACGAAAGTTTAGCTTTTGTAAACTTCTGGAGAACATGCTCCTATAAAGCCTGCCAGCAAGGATCAGTTAGAGGTGGTTATTTTTTTTTCTTTCCAACTTAATAAAGCACATTGAGCTTGAAGTTACTGTACTAGAAAAAAATAATTGACTATTATTTTGTTTGGACAGAGAATAGTTACAAGATTTCAAGTGTTTATAAAATACTTTGAAATAGCATATGTCAGACTTTTGGACTTATACAAAACCTTGCCTGTGGGTTTAGCAGTCTATTAATTGGTTTGTGTAGTAACCACAGGGAAATTGGTTCTATAGAAAGTTGGGAAGCTACAGGCCTTATGTTTTTCAGGTCACCTAGGCATTCCATCTGCGTTCTCTACAAAGAGAAGGGTGTGGCATTGCTAAGCACAGGGAGGCAGGCTCTCGTTGCACTGTTAATCTGCACTTTATAAATCTATCGTTAGTCTGTGTAGTACACTGTTAGTCTATACTTCTCCAAATGGTAATGGCAGCTCAGATTATAAAAGGACAGTGGTATGGCAAGAGTTCAGTTTTGCAGGGCCTCTGAGACCGTACCATTACTGGGCAGTGCCCCTGGTAGACACATCCCCCTTGGGTTCCCTGTAGGCAGAGTCAGAGCCTGGCTGTCTGACTCCTGACGTGATATGCCTGAGCAAGTTTGCAGATGTGACCCAGCTACACACACCTTGCTCCCGTGCGGAGGGATTTCTTTCTGCCAGTGTGTAGTGCATGTGGAGCAGTGTTCACGCTTTTGTCATTTCAGGAATAGGCTTGGTTCCTGCTCAGACCCCAAGCCCAGCTTGCATTGCTCTTCCACTAACTAACAAGATGAATTAGCTGATACTCTTAATAAAAATTGAACTAATGATGATAAATGAGTAAGGCATTCCACCCTTGTCAAATGAAATAAAGAAATCGCAGGGGAAAACGTAAAATGACTAGAAGGAAAGTTTACAAAGAATTCCATTATTACAGAGCTATCTTGGGCTTCCTGTTATAAATAAGTCAATAATAGAAAATTTAGAGGTAAAACTTCCCCTCTATTTGCTAATATTCCTGCTATCAGTACCCATAGGATGTTCTACGGGCTGTAATACTCCCAAGCTTTGTGCTTAGAAAAGTTGTTTCTGTTCACCTTAGTTTCCTAAGTGCCTAATGAGAATGTAATACTTCAAAATATTATGGTAAGAATTAAACTAAGAGTTGTAAAATTGCAGCTTGGCATGTGGCATGTACTGAATAAAAAGGAAGGATTTTAGTTTATGTGTGAAGTCCATCGCATAATTCTTGTTTATAGGAAAGGAGAGGTGGAGACTTACGTGGTTTGACCCTGTTGCGGAAGGTTGTGGACAGCTGGTTTATGGCAAGTTCCAGTGACTCTGTGGTTCAGGCACAAGCGATGTCAAGAAGACTGTGGAAACTTGTAACTTAAATGCACCATCGTGAGCCCCAGAGGCTATAGTCTATTCTTTCCATAGAGTCCAAATATTAAACCCATTCATAAGTATGCCATATTTATATTCCCAGATCTTGATCTCCCGCTTATATCTTCCTTGCTCCTAATTTTAAAAACTATTTCTGTATATTGTATGGCTGTGTTCACTTTGTAGTATAAGCTATAGATTATCTTACTTTTGAGCTCTAAATGAAATTGGCTGAGACCCCTAACTCATGCCCCCTTGAGGAGGGATTCTTGAGATTTCTCTCATCATGCCTGTCTCCAGTTACATTTCTCTGCAGCTTATTTCTTTTCTGGCATGTCTCTGCACTAATATGTACCCTCGTGGAATAAGTCATCTTTTCCTTAGGCATATATGATTTTCATATTTCCATCAATACCAATGTGGTCAGCAATATGCATATAGTGTACATTTTTCTATTATGAATAAAATATGAAAAATACAATTGACTTACATTTGTTTAGATAGTCCCCCCAATTTTTAATTTTATATGTCTCCCAGCCTTTCTTCTTCTTTTTGTTTCTACCCTATCCACGAAACTCTTTCATTTCTTCCATAAGAGTGGTTTTCCTGTCTTCTGTTCTTTTTTATCCTACTGGCACCTGTTCTCAGACTCACTCTGTCGAAAGTGCCTCGTCAAGTTGTTTTCCTAATGCCGGACAATTTCCTACTAAACACAGTTGTCACACATGCACACTGTAATCCTAATCCCTCTTGACTCTTCCTGGAACAAGGAGGAGGAGTGGAATTACATAAAGAGAGTCCAGAAAGTAACAGAAAGAGAAACACATAATTTAAAGGTGTTTTGCCAGACAGGAACTCCACCTCAGAGCTTAGAACGTCTTTGGAAACTTTCACAACTCCTTATTCAGTATACCATGAGCTATTTGCAGAGCACTCCACATTTACAAACTCAGAAATGATTTTTTTTTCTTTTCAGAAGCAAACAAAGCTAGGCGCACAATGACTTGGTCTCAAATATGTGATTTAACAGGCAAGGGACAATTTGTTTTTAGGAAGGAGAGTTGAGTTTCCATTTTCCAACTGGAATGAAATTGGGGTTCCAATATGTTCTGTCCCTGAAAGCTCTGTGACTAGATACAAAATTCCAAATGTTACTGCTTCATAGACATCCCTTCTGTGTATGATTGTGACTCACATTTTGTATTTACACTCCCTGTATATTCTGGGTATTTCTATGTCATAGAATAATACCAGTTATTTGAAAATGTTTAAATTATCTCATTCAGGTGAAAGATTTATTGAAAAACACAGTCATTGTTATAGTATTGCTTTGCTTTTACTTGTGTCTTTTGCAGCTGTTTACCTAAGCTTTTTGTTGACTAGTCATCACATATATGTCATTAGGATAATCCTGTTCACTAACTCGTTAGCACTTTAACTGGAAGTTAATTTTTACACATTTAAAATGGATCTTCAGTGAGTTATTGTTCAAATGCTGTATCATGTAACTTGTCCAGATGCAATAAAAAGACATTTCTTATTGCTGAAAAGGCTGCATATATGGTCATAAAACCAAAGAAGCCTTAAAAACTCACCTTCTTGCCAGGTAAACTGTACCGAGACATTCTAGACAGCTGAAAAAAATTGTTTTTCCTTCATCACCTTCCAGGACAATGATTCTGAAAGCTGTCCAGGAGTCATGCACCCTGTTTTCTGTTACTCAGTATATTTCTTGCTCACATTTCTTCCTTATGAAAGCTGAAGAAAAATGGGTTCCCCCTCTTATATTCTCCCAGTGCCTAAAGAACAAGGCTAATTTGTTTCTCAACCCTTTATTCCTCCAAGCAAATCAATCCCTATTTGATTAAAACATCTGCCTGAACATCAACCTGGCACCAATGTGGAATACAGGCCCCACCCTAAACAAAGGCTAGGGCAAAACAGACAGTGAGAGGAGGTCTCCTTAGGGACTCTTAACGGGGAGGGTTAAGAAAGCCAAACTCAGAACACTAAGACGAACTCATGGAGAGGATGGTTCCCTCAAAATAAAAGGGCTGACACTCAAAGTGATTTAATCCAAGCTCCTGCCTTTCCCTTGTGGATTCCAGACATCATGTGAGGATGTTTTAACTCGCTCTGAGTTCCTGCCAGGCCTTAGCATATTTGGACAATTGGAAGCCGAGTTTAACACCTGAAAGCCTTTGTGTGTCTCTGCTGGTGTGATGGAAATAAATTCCATATGTGCTTCATACTTCTGATACTCACCTCTTCTTGTCTGTGGGGCTATCTGCTGACGGCGCGTGGCTCTTGAATAACATGGATCACATGCCCCGAACGGGCCCCCTGCTCCTCGGTACACAGGAAATAAGGCTGCTCGCAGCGCCTGCCTCCATGACTTAGCTCAATAGATTTGAATTGCTCATTAGCGTTCCAGTGCCTCATTGTTGTCTATATGCGAACAGCTTAAGTGAATAGGAATCAGACGGAGGGTGGGGGAGGACGCAGAGGTTTCGCATAATTCCTGTTGCCAGAGAAACCATTTTCTTGCTGTCTGGGCATGCACTAAGCAGTTCAGATGAACTGGAAGCTCAGCACAGCCCTTGCTGTGACTTTGGTAAAGAAAATAAACAGAAGGGAGAAAACGCATACAAAGAAACAGAGAAAATGTCCTTTTAATGAAGATGGTTCTGCAGACTTGGCGCTGCCTTGTGCTCTCCCATTGCTGACCCAGCTGACCGGTCGCACACCCTGTGTTGCTCCTTCCTGTCCGTTTGTGTTTCTCTTCATGACTGCCTGGAAGACCATGGCGTCCTAGATGGCTGTGTCCGGTATAATGTTTACACGCTGGGGCAGTTTCTCTTTTTCTTTGTTTCTCTCTCTAGCCACCTGTCCACCCCTGACACTCATTACACAACTGTGCTCTGTTTGACACATGGGAAACTTTGCTCGGCAGGAGAAAGGAAGTGAAAAGGTGGCAGCGGTGTAGTTTGTTCACCACAGCCACAGAGACGACACAAAAAAGGAAGCACCAGGAGAGGACAGGCGGAATTCTCGGCCTGCTGTTGAACACAGGGATGATTTTGAACGAAGGGTTGTTTCTAAATATGGAAATCAGAAGTGCAGCTAAGAATCTACGAGGGAAAATGCTGCCAACGCACAGCTCCTAGGCGCTTTGCTACACCTTCTGGGGAACAAAGTACATGCTGATTAAATGCACTAATTTTTGTTCTGACGCTGTGGAAGAAAAACAGTAGGAGTAATGAAAAATTTTATATGTGTGTGTATGTATTGCTGACAGTTGAAAACAGCTACATATTTTTGAAAATTTCTGTTTGTAAACAATTTTAGCCATATTTTTAAAAAATTTCATGAAGATTTTGACTTCAGTTGGCAAACAGTTTTGAAACACAGAGATTTTGTAAGAATAAGGGTTCATTAGTGAATTCCTGGATGTATCGCAACGCACGCAGAAATAACTACCTCCATTTATACCATCCCCACGAATAATTTCAGTCAAATGTCTCTGCCTCTAATGTCGCGTCTGGTCCCCATCATGTGAGTGCTAACAAGCACACCAAGATTGTGACCTGTCCTGGGTATGTTCGTGACTTCTGGACAATGAGTAATGTCTGGTACATCAAATAGCCTGGTTATTCTTCCAGGAAAACTTTGTAATAGAAGGCTTCAAACTGCCACATCCCAGCCACCACGGGACACAGTTCACATTTATGAAATTTTTTAAAAAATCACAAGTTTTCAAACATATTCTATTTATAAGAAAATAAGTTTTTCAGAAAAAAAGAAAATAATTTGATTTCCTCTTCAGCCTTTCAGATTGCACTTTAACAGTTTTCTTTTCTGCTGTAAATTCCTTTCTTAGATTGCTGGGCCCTAAACTCTCCCTCTGTAGCTCAGTGAGGACATGTTAATTCACCTTCACATGGCCTAATCTTCACTCCTTGTTAATGGCCCGTCTTCTTGAGGCCAGCACAGGTAGAAAAATGCTGATAGGTTTTAAAATAGCCACACTAACATTATTTACATTGTTGTGCTTTATCGTTGCACTCTATTTGTTTTACAAAGATGGGAGTTTTAAATTGCGTTTTAACTTGAATAGTTTTCCATGCTTTTGTTTTTGCTTTTCTTTTAATTCTCTAATTCATTCTTCTTGCTTTCTTTCTGTGAGTTAAACAGATCACCTCAGGAGCTATTGAAGATCTCCGTGTAATATCGTCACCCGTCATCTCTGAATGTAGAGCTTGTCTTCCCAGGATTGTTGGAGTCTAACCTTTCCGGCTAACGTGCATTTGCTCACCTTTACTGTCCTGTGTACCTTGATGACCTTCTAATTCTTTCAGTCTCCAGTCAAATGTACACGGCCCAATGGCAGTGAGCTTTGTCTTGCCTCCTTTCCCAGTTGGCTTAGTTGATGGAAATGGGAAGATATTACAACCTTAGCATGGACTGGGAAATAATGCTTGTGTGAGATCTTTTCATTATAAATGTAATTGATAGAGGTGTCTATTATAAGCTGTTTGTTATACAATCTTTATAAACAGCTGTCATCATGTTTGCAAGTAACTTCTGAAGCCACCCTGCTCTGGCCTCCTTCATGTGCCAGGCCAGTGTACGGGGGGAGACAGACACTCAGCGCAGACTCATCTTCTCATCTTCCATCGGCGTGGAGTGGTGGACCTCTGCTCTACCTTCAGTATTCAGTGGAACTGGGAACACGATTCACAGATAACCATGCATGAGCAAGCAGTACTTACCTAGAGTCTGTGTCGTCTCAGATCTTGTTTTGAGTTCTGTTGGGGATGCCTTGCTGAGCTATTTTGGCTGATATTACCACATTTCTGTTTCTTATAACTTTAATTTGACCTGCCACCCAGGGGAGGAAAGCTTTGAAACTCAAACATGCAATGCTCTATTCTCTCTGAAGACTAGTGTGTACTGGAAAGATAGTAGGCTTAGGACTTCCCAAGTTTTAGGCCACATACTTTTTCTATTCAAATGTAATTTGAAATACTTTTCGAAGTCAAGTATAAATAGTATTTGGCTTAGCCACCATTTCAGATTACACACACCACTGCTCTATGTGACTTCAGGTAATTAAGAACTGCCTTTTTTTATATGGAAAACTATTTCCTTCAATACTAACCCTCTCGTCTACCTAACTTTCCCAAGAAGTTTAATAAATTAAAGCTGGTTGACTATATTTCCTCTCTTAATCTCTGGAGAGGTTATTTAAAAGTGATGTTGTCCTACAAAGCACTTAGGAAAGGATTCGAGGAAAAGCTGGGAAGCTGCACAATGAAGACCCCATGGTAATTTCTTCATGAGAAGAGTTTTCCAGCACAGTATTTCCAAGAACTTATCAGGAAACATGGCTTTCAGATAGGAGGAGGAGGAGGAGATGGAGAAGAAGGAGGAGGAGGAGAATGAGGAAGAGAAGAAGGAGGAGGAGGGAAGGGTAAAGGGTAAAGGGAAGGGAGGGGTGGGAGAGAGGAGAAGAATAAAGAAAATACAGCCAATTTGGCAAATGTAGCAACATGGACAAAGTGATAAGACAAAAGCAGACCTTAGAGAAGTTCTAAGCCAGCCATTCCATTCCTTCTTGCATTTTACAAATGAAAGAATGAAACATCACACAAATGACACTTTTCAGGTGATAACACCCCCTTCTCCCTGTAACCTGTACTCTTCTGAAACTATTTCTAACACCTGTTCTAGGCTGAGATCTCGTAGGAGCTCAATGCTAGCAGCCCCTGCTAACAATAATGCCTGCCATCCTGGTTGAGTCAAATTCAACTGTATACACAACCTTTAGTGAAATGAAAGTTCCATGTGCACATTTCCAGTGAAGTTTGTATCATTGCCCATGATTGATACTGCAAAGTCCAGTAAGTGTTTAATATTATTATCATGTGTTAGGTTATACTCAAAGAATTCATAAGACTTTCAATTGCTAAGTTAATTCTATCCTTAGACCTACACTATTAAACATTTAGTGATTCCATTTTAACATGTTCCCACTAACTTGTACAAACAGATGCAGGGTGCATGTATCCCTGTATCGTCAAGCAGCCTGTACCATTGGTGGTACAAATGTGTTTAATCACTTTTATTGGTCTTTTTACCAAATAAATTAATAAAAATTATCCTGCTTTTACAACCACTCGTTCAAACCACCCAGCAGTGAGACATAGAAATTGTGGCTTCATTGTGAATATGTTAAATTTGTGATGCAAGTGCTTTCTTACTAATGCTAGAAATGCTGTTTAATTCAGGCTTATACCCAGGTTTCTTTCATAAAAGTTATCAATTTGTATAATATGGACAAAACGCTGAAATTACATGTTTAGAGGGCATCACCTATTATTTGAAATCACGTGAGTATCTAATAGTTTTTACCCCTTTCAAGAGCTCCATCAGTTTTCAGGGTAAGTGGCACAAAATCATTCTATCAGTAGTAATGTTACATGATTTAGGAACATTTCTCTCTGTTGAGTAAGGTCCTATTTTCCTTTGATCACTGGAATTGGTTCATTAATATAGTTGCTTGGAGCCTTTTGCAACACCCCCACAGGAATCTGCTTGGCATTATTGTACATAATAATGGCCAAATAAGACCCCAGATTCATTCAGAGATTCAACTTGCCTTCTGCATGGAATAACATAATTAATTTTCTACATATAGGTCAAAAGTCATATCTCTCAGCAGATGGCATTAAGTGCCGAGTTTAAGTCCAAGTCATATGCTTGGAGAAGGTATGTAGTTTAATTTGATATCCATTACCCACTCTCTCTCCACAGACTCAGGCTCTTCGGTACTCCTGTCAAAAGACTTGGAAACCTCCAGGATTCTTGCTCCTGGTGATCAAGCAGGGTTGTGTTGGGCACGTGTAGGACTTAAAATGAGCTGGAGCTCTGATGTTGATGACTGTCCAGCTGTGTAAATTTGGACCACATACTGATCTCTCTGATGGCCTGTTGTGAGATGTGCGTGATCCTCTGAGGTTTAATAGTGATATATGCTTATTAACAGAGATAACCATTCTTTGGCGATGATTATTGAGCAGGAAGTTGTTGTTACAAAGATTCTCTTCTTGTGGAGGGCTGAATTCACCGTGGTAGATGTTACTAGCTGGGAGAATTGTGTTTGAAGCTTGATGACATCTAGGGTTGTGATCCAAAAGAATAGTCCTGAACATGCTGTGTTCACCTGGCCAGATGCAGGATTGACTTAAGAGAAAAACATGGTGCAGGGTCAATACTGGAAGTGATGAGGGAACACAGTGTTTAATCTGTGAGCTGGGACATTAGGATCGGCTCAGAAAATCAATGCCACCTTCATGGGTAAATGCCAGGAGCCAAGCACAGAAGATACCACAAGATACAGCTGAGCACAGCAACCAAAGATGAGGAATCAAGAGAAACGGCTAAGGTACAAACACCTACAAATTCTACATCTCTTCCAGACCTGTCTGTAATGCAGCACCTGAGACACTGAGGATGTAGGCCGTGGCTGTGAGTCGCGCTGTGTGTCTGCATATTGGGATGCTCATAAACCTGGAAAATGAATGCAAACTCAGTTGATGAGCACAGACATGTCAGGCAGCTGACCTAAGCGATGTCTGAAGACTCCCCTGGGAGTCTCAGCATTGAAGGGCAAGGAGGAATTTTAGGGAAGGGGACAACAGGCATTCTGGCAGAGACCTTATACCTTGCAGAAACACAAAGGCATTGAAATGACATTGACGTGACAGGCGTTCATCTAGCACAAGAGGTGTGTATGTGTGTGTGTGTGTGTGTGTGTGGCTGGGTGGGTGGGTGTGTGTACACATAGTATTGTCTGTGTGGTGGGTGGTACTTGCAGTGTTAAGGGGAGAAATGAGGGTCCTTTGTGTGTCGCAGTTAGGATGTTTTTATTCTGAGAGCAGAAGGAGAGGGAGCTCGAGGCACTTTAAACAGAGCGGTGACATGAACAGATTTATGTTTTCTAAATTAACTTTTTGGCAGCATCAAGAGTGGGCTGAGTATGGGGAGTTAATAGTCTTTTGTTGAAGGAGATGTGAGATGGGATGAGTCCTTAAACTGTTGTGCTAATAGCAGGGACAGAGACGAGACAGATTAGAAAGACATTTATCAGAGGAGCTTGATCCACTAACTTCTTGAAAAGTGGAATATTGGCAGCACTAAGAAGCAAAAATGTATGTTAGAGAGGAATTGAAAGAATTCCTGTTAGTCAAAGTGAATGTGTACATGTTGGAGTCTTGGGCCCAGCTCTGATGATTATTGTACATGAGACTTCACTTCTCTGATTTCTGGAAGTTAGCAGTGCTGATCCAAAGAGGCAGCGCAGGTGCCTGGGAAAGAGGGTGGACTGATAGGTAGCAGGATATGGATCCTCTCTCAGAGAGACAGCTCAAATGCCAGAATAAAACACCCTGGAGAGACTCAAACAGAGGGAGATGGATTCTCTCAACCCGGGAAGAAACTGAAGTGAAAGGAAGTACTCGAATATGCGGTCCCTGGGCTACCATTAGAGAAGCTAAGATCGGCAAGCACAGCACTCTCACCAAGCTGCCTGAATTCATGCCCGAGATCGACCTGAGTGACTGAACCGTGCCAATGCGACTGGTTTGAGCAGCCCCGAGCGTAGAGCTGAACAGCCCTGTGCGCAACTCACCCGGAACCGGCCCTGCGTGCGACCCACCCAGAGGCACCATGAATTTGCACTGCAGCCACGCTGAGGTCAGAGGTCAGGGAGCCCAGCAGTTCTCAGGGACTGGCATCACCACATGGTGAGTGATGGGAATAAGACCCTCCCTCAGGAAAGGGGAAACCAACTGGGCAACATGTTGGATTTGGGCAGGACAGCCCTAACTCTGTAAGGAAGTGGCTTCGGTTGGTTGCTCCCCTCGCAGAGTGGATTGGTGGGATCTGGTTGGACTGGGCCACACCCCTGGCCAGGACCCAGTGGGTCATCACAAATCAGTTTCCTAAGTGTGGCACATGCTGACGCAGTGAAGGCCCGAGAAGGTTGACTGGCCCAGAGGAATGGAGCCAGCATACACTGCCCTTGCTTGTACTTCACTCTCTGATAGCGGACTGCAGAGGGCAGAAGCCCCAGAAGCAGAGGGCAGAGCACCTGCGTGCTCCAGAAGAACCCTAACCAACAAGACAGGGGGCTGGGAATTACACTGAAGGACATTTTAGAGAGAGAGAAAAAGAACATGAGCATTTCAAACACGTGTATGAAAGGAACCAAAAACATGACCAGAGAGAGAAATACGAAAAAACAACCCAGCCCCCAACACTGGGAATATTGATCCAGGAGAGGTAAATACAAAAGAGTTTGAGGGCAGTAAACATGCAACTTCAAATACAGTATCAGTGGACATAAAGAGATATCTTTGGGACCTCATAAATGAGATCAAAACTGAAATATTAATTCAAGTTAAACAAGCGATAAGTAGATTAATAAAAGAAAGGCTGGGCACCTCTCAAGAAGACACAGATAGAAGAATGGAGGAACACAAAAGGAGAGAAACATTCAATGAAGAATATAAAGAAAATCTAGAATTCATGAAGCAGATTCAAAAAGATTACCAGAAAACTAAAGACTCCATAGAAAGCTGGCAAAACTGCTTGAAAGAAACCAAAGATAGACTATCAAAAATTGAACACAGGCTTGCAATGTGTGATCATGAAAGGGAAGCTCTCTTAAAAATAACAAGGGAGCAGGCAGTAATAATACACAGGCTAGAAGACAAGAGGATCTGTAACTTAAGAATAAAGCATGTGAATGAAGAAGCAGGAGTCAAACCAGAGGAATTACAAAGGCTGTTCACAGAAATTATTAAGGAAAACTTCCCAAACATAGAAAAAGGAAATGATATGCAGATGTATGATGCATACAGAGCTCCAGCCACCTACAACCAAAACCGATCTACACCCAGACACATAATAATCAAGATCCCAGAAATTCAATAAGAACAGAATATTAAAAGCCATCAGAGAAAAGAAACAGATCACCTATAAAGGAAAACCCATCAAAATCACAGCAGACTTCTTGACACAGGCCATCAAGTCAAGAAGAGCTTGGAGTGAAGCAATTCAAGCCCTTAAGGAGAACCTCCAGCCCAGATTGATGTATCCTGCAAAACTCTCTCTAGAAATTAATGGAGAAGCAAGATGCTTCCATGACAAAGAGGAACTGGGAGAATTTGTGACCACCAATCCAACCCTACAAAAAAGTACTGAAGGACATTTTAGAGAGAGAGAAAAAGAATATGAGCATTTCAGGAACAGTGGCAGAGAGGCCTCAGTGAATGGGGCAGACAGTAGAGTGGAAGAGAAAAATAGACAACCAATGACAGAAAAATAGAACAACATAAATGAGGCAGAGAAGATTGGCTGTAATATCTAATATAGGTGGCCTCAACATACTAACAAAAAGAAACACAGGCAGAGTAGATCAGGAGATAGGGTCCATTGAGAGGCTCTATATAGGGAGGCAGTGGGACCCAAAATAAGCAGTGTACCCTATGGGAGTGAAAGGGGAGGAATTGTCTAAAAAAGGAAGGCAGAGGATATTGTTAATGGGGTAACAAGATTTAAAATCTACATTATTCTCATCACTCTGTTTGGATGGATTACATGCTGTTCCAGTTTGTCTACTTACACTAGACTTGAGGACACAGTCAGCTTTCCCAAAAATAAGAGGACATATTATGGTAATCATCTTTAATTTCCTATCAACTTAATCAGAAGCCCTGTATAACTTATACAGTCATATTATGACTGATCTTATTTGAATCTGGTTTTTTAGAGTGCTGCCCTGTATTGACTGATTTTATTCCAATCTGTTATGATTGATAGCATCAAGTCTAAGAGTATAGGCAACTACACTGAAGATGACAAGATTCACTAAGATACCCACTATGGTTTGATTATTGCCTGCTTTTGAAGTCTTATAATGTCTCCAATGCTTCGTTTTTATTGATGTTGTTATATACTGCTGAGACATCATGGTAACCATTGTAGATCACTTTGTACTGTGGTTTTATATGACTTTTTGCTTCATGCTTTTCTAGGAATTATTTTGTCTTGTTTTGTTTTGTTTTTCCCTCTAATACAAAAGGATAGATACACATGTAGAGACTCACACATGTGTAGAGCTTATAAACAGTTTACGAGAACCAACTATATAACGCGTGTTAAAATGAACAGCTACTTTGAAGAAAAAGAGACACCACAGTACCCAGTGCTGATTCCGTAATGTCATGATGTGAAATGCAGCAATACTATCATTCTTTGTTCAAAGTGATTTTAGCTTGTTTTTTTTTGTTTGTTTGTTTAAGTTCAACATTCATGAAGGTATGGACAGCTGTTTTGAGGAGAATGAGAGATACTATGACAGCCATTCTTGGCTTCCCTATTGTCTGGTCTTGAATACCTGAAATGTCTTCCTTGTCCTGTTCAGATCAGTTCCATACTATGTTGTTTCAGGTGAATTCCCTATATGTGACAATATGGACAACTATTTGGAAGAAAACAAGAGTCAATATGATAGAGAGTGAATATCTCCAGTTGTCTAGCTTTGAAATTTATGTCTTACATTGCTTTCTGTGACCCCTTTGTTCTGTTTTGTTGTGTTTAATTTTACCCTTTTGATATAATTGCATGTATGTTTGAGTGGGTAAGATGGATGACCATATTGCTGTTTTTGTCAGATCATGGAGCAGAACTGTTAACAGTCTCACTGTTTGAATGTCTACTTTACATGTTTTAACTTTGTAATTTGAACAACTATTTCCAAGATGTCAGTATGTAATTTGTTAAGTAATGATTTCTTAGGTTTTTTTTGTTGTTGTTGTTCTTTTCCTTTTTTCCTTGGAATTCTGTATTGTTGCACCCTTTTTTTCTGTTTTGTTTTGTCTGGTTTTTTTTCTCTTTAAATATAATCTAAAAGAAAACAGGGTCAGTGAGGATGAGCTGCTACACACGGAAATGCCTCGCCATTTGCAGGCCCTCAGCACACAGCAGTGGTCATTAGTATTATTAAAAATGCCCTGAAAAAAATCCAGGGGACTCCTTTTGAGAGACACTTCATTAAACTTCTTTTTCTAAACATCCTCTTCCATCAAGTTCCAAGTGGGCTGTATGACATCTAGGAAGAAAAGAATTAACATGTGTAAAACTCTTACAAGAATGCCTGGCCCACAGTGAAGTTCTGTGTATTCATTAAGATAAAGAACTGAGTAAATATCTAATCATTTACTGTTCATTGTCAATTTACTCTCTCATGCTGAGAAGTCAGAAAGAAAACTATTCTGCTTGAAAAGTGTTTAGTTCAAATTGAGAGACAATTTTATTGTCAATTTAAACCAACAGTGAGATCTGCTTGTTGGTGACTAAACCCTAAAATGGACGAGGATCATGGTTTTGCTTCAAAAGCTCTTTTTCATCTGAGTTTCAGGAGTGGTTTTCAAATATCATACAGAAAGCTCCACGAGTATGGATGTGTTGAGTGAAAACAATTTTAGTAAATAGCACAGATTAAAGGAAACATTGATGACTGTTAATTAAAAACTGAATTACTTACCTAATCCCTGCCATTTCCCTCAGTAGAAAACCTGCAGAGATCTACTTAACTCTTTCAGTTTTTCCCTCCGTCTAAGATATGCCAAGGCATCTGCTCATCTTGGTAAATCTTGGGTGACATAGTATATAGTTAAGGATTAATCTTATAAAGGGAGCAATCTGTTACAATTTTAAAAGATAAAAAGCTAACCTTTACTTACACTTCACCTTAAATAATTTTTCTTTACAATTCACTACTTTGCAAGTATCAATTGGCAGACAATGTGAAATGCCAAGGTTAAGTATAAGGTATTTACCTGAGTAAAATCAGGAAACAGATTATTTTTGCCAAATAGGAATGAAATCTAGGTATGTAAAAACAAGCTTGTCTCATTAAAGCAATAATAAACACAAAAAGTTATTAGAGACCAGATGGAAATTCAAATAGCAAACTCTATAACGACATATAAGAATGCAAATCACTCAGAGTAGAGTTTTTGCACATTTAAATGTAGTTGCTTGTGTCATAAAAAGACACACATAAAATACAATCTGTTAACACTATTTGTATTTGACTCATAAGGAGAAGCAACAGTGTTTGAGAATCAATTCCCAGAGGTGTTATTACTACTTTTAGAATGAGTATTAAGTATAAAGCTTCAGGTTATGTCAGGTAGATCTGAGCAACATCTTACAGACAGAGGTTATAATCATAGTTAAAAAATCATATTTAGCAGATCCAAGGAATGTAGTTTCAGGTTCACAGGGACAGTTCTATTTGTAACACATTTTTCATAAAACATTAAATCTTAGAGGATCTTAGGTACATAACTTTAAACACTACCTGAAATCATCTTTCCATTTTCCCTTTCCTTAGCCCAATGTGATCTCTTTTTTCCTTGATGGTTGACCTACTGTCTATCCTTCGGACATGTCATTCAGCAGCAGGCTTCCCAACACTTGGGTTCCTTCTCCCTGGAGTCCCGTGGCAGGGGCGGGGCAGCTCTTAGAAGAAGTAAACCCAGCTGCATTCAGGTGGAGGTGGAGGTGGAGGTTTCAGTTGGTTTATTGGTGCATTTCACGGGATGTATCCAGACTTAGAAGTGAGAATGCAGTGCAAAGGAACCTAAAACTCTACTTCTAAAATGGGGGAACCATTCCCCTGCCCCCTAAGATGCCCCTATCAGGGTCTCTGGCCTTCCTCATGGCTCACTGCCCCTGACCCATCTTGCTCACATTCTGCTCCTCCTTACCCTGCGAATTCTGTTTGCCCACTTAAAATCCCTTCCCCAAATCTTCAGGAAGAAACACAAATAAAAAAGGCCTTGTGTATTTTTTCAGCGCTGGCTCTAATTCCAGTAACATCACCAAGCTGTGTCCTGTCTACCAATTTCTGATTCGAACAGAATATCCGTAACTTATGATGGCCTAATTATTCTTTGCCCATTCTTCTTGCCTCTGCAAATTACTGTACCTTGCTTAATAACAGGAACATTCAGTCTGGATACAGTTACATTTGTGTGTATGCATGTCTATAAGTTTTTGTGATTTTTAATCTCCTAATTTGACCTGAAGGACTAGAGGTGTAGCTCAATGGAAGGGAATTTGTCTAGCAAGTGCACGGTTCTGAGTTTAAACCCCAGTACTCCCCACGTCCTCCCTCAAAAAAGACTCTAAATTGTTGTAAATCATATTTTTTTCAGTTAATGATTCTTCACCAGAGTATTAACTATTTGTAAATGGGATGATCCCTGAGATAACGCTTAGTCCATCTATTCTAGAAACTACTTAAACTAGCTTAAAGCAGGAAAATTACGTAAGCTTTTCCGTATCACCCAGTTACTCAGGTGTAACACTGAACTAGAAGTCAGGTCATTGAGCTTGTTGTCTGAGTGAGAGAACGAATTCTTGCTGGGACTGAATTATCTGTTAAAGAGAACAGAAGTAGAAGACTGACATTTGTTAAAAATAGAAGGAAATCATTTAAGGCATCATCATAAGCACTTCCTTTGGCGACCTGGTTTTCCTTCACTCTCAAATGGCTGGTAATGCTGCATTCATAGCAGGTCCATTCAGTTGCTGTATTTTCATTGGGAAAAAAAATCATTAGGTTCCAGTTTCCACCCTTATTCTCTCAGAAAATGTTGGTTCACACGACGAAAAATTATTCAAACCAACACCAGTTTTGCAAAGAAAATGAGAATCAGCCTCCTTACGGTCGCCTGGAGGGAAGCCTGTCTGCATGCTTTCAGTGTTCTTTATGGACAGCGATGGACAGAGAATGGGTGTTTGCTGGGCTTGAGATGTATGGATGTGTTGGAAATAGTGAAGACAGTGAAAGTAGCTGTCCTCTGCAAATGGAAAGAAAGCGCCAGTGTTTGCCAATTTCTGTGGCCTTGACATGCATTCGATGGTTGACGTCAATCTACAGCAGTTTTCACATCCAGCTTGCAAACTCCCGGGATATTTCACAATTGCTATTTGCTCATGTGTCCATCTGAGATTGCGTTAGCTCACCAGAGCACTGGTAATGAACGAACAAGCCTAAAAACTGCTGAGAGCTTTAGGAGCAGGCAAAGCGTCCGTATTCACTCCTCCCCACTATCTCTTACTCTCTAAGTTACACAAATAAACTTGATTCAACAAGAAAAGGGCTTGAGCATATGGTGAGGAAAACCAGCTTTCACTGCACACAGTTGTTATGGCGACCCGTGTCTTATCCTTTGTTAAGCCAATCCGATCTTATTTTCTCTCTGAGATGAAGTTCTCCCTCTTTTCTGTCTTTGAAGGCCCCGTGCCTGGCATGTGGCATGAACCAAAGCTCATCTGAAACATTTTTCAAAATGTTTTCTAATGAAGAAGTGAGTGATTTTGTGAACTCCCAGCCATGACAGTTTGTCAAAATCTGACCTCCATGACAATTCAGGATAGTAAAAGTATGCTATAGTCATAGCATTTCTAAGCACTGCTTTTCACATAAATTTCATAGCTTCTCACTTTTAATTCTTTGTTTCTAGATTTTCTAGCTGGGCAGGTTTGGGTAAGTGGCTTGGCTTGTTTCATTCCTTCATCTCTAACACCGAAAGTTGTTTCATTCCTTGGCTTGTTTCATTCCTTCATCTCTAACACTGAAAGTTAGATGAACCTGGCTTTTCTGCCCAGCAAATAAGGTTGGTATTACCCAAAGTCTAACACTTTACACCGTAATGCACGCATTTCTGACCTACCTGGGGTATGCGATCCTGTTACCAGTTTCATGTGTTAGTGAACATCAGAGTTTTCCAGACCTGGTAATACATTAACCAATGACACAGGTTGTTTGATAGAGTTATAAACAGAACATAATCAATAATTAATCTTGCTTCTCTACTTTTAAGATGTTTGCTGAATATTTGAAAATTGGTGTTTTAAATACCAGATACTCCATTTTATTTTAGAAAATGACCCACTAAATCCTTTGGGGAGCAAATAAAATATATTACAAACAACAAAGCACAAGTAAATAATAATAATAACCCCGACAGCCCCCAGTTTCATGTAGAAGAGCCCCAGTCAGAGTAGCAGGGGTGAAAATGCATCTGTGCCCATTTGGCACAGAGAGTTAGCCTCTTCAGATGCCCGAGGAGACATCTGAGAGCTTCACACATTCAGCCTCAATGTAGCTGCCACAAACCTGTCTGATTAATATCAATCTCTTTCTTTAGCCTTCTTCTTTATGTTAGAGTTTGCTTCCACTGTGAACAATGGGCATTATAGTCCCTCCTGCGGACTGCATACTTGAAACTGTGCCATATTAACAGTCAACACTATTTTTCTATGGGAGAATTTAAGAAATCAAACTTTTACAAAAATGAGTTTTAGCCATATGCGTGTTCATTGAATGGTACTGTTTTCCTGGGAAGTAACCATAGAATAGCCGAGGGAATTCTGACATTTTATTTTCTGTGCTGAATCCCATGCTATGGGTTTCCACAGGTTTTCTTCCTATGCTGGCCATGCCTTTTAAATCTTTCTTTAAACCTTTAAATTACTCAGAAAGGAAACAGTAACTCAGGTAGGGAAAAGGAAAAAAGAAGAAAGGGAAAAAGATATAAATAAATTTGTATGTATACACTTAAAAGAGTACTAAGATGATTGTACTACTAATTACATTAGTTCTTGAACAAAACAGTTAACGTCAATAGGATTAGATCAATTTTGCATGACTAAATCTGGTAATTTGAGTAAGACTTTTGAAGATAACTATGCAAAACAACAAAATCTGTTATGTTCTTACCACCTTTCTTTGAAAGTCTACATTGTTATTGTTTTGGGCTTTTTAAAATATTTATTTGATTCTTGTTTCTTGTTTTTCTTATACTTTGTTGAGTGTTGTTTTGTTTTTCCCTCTAATACCAAAAGTATAGATGTACATGTATAGGCTTATATATGCCTAGAACTTCACCTAAAGAGTTTACAAGAATTGATTTTATTATGTGTGATGGTAAGAACAGCTACATTGAAGAAAGCAAGACATCATGGTAGCCATAGCTGATTACCTATCATTTTAAGTCAAATAATGTTTTTAATTTTGTTTTTAATTGGTTTTAGTCTGCTTTCAATTATTTGATTTCAGTATGTCTGAAGGTATGTTCAGCTATTTTGAAGAAAATAAGAGACATTATGGTAGCCATTATTGATTGCCTAGTGTCTGCTTTTCAAGGTCCATAAGGCTCTTATTTTTTTGCTTTGATTGCTTTTATACTATTTTGTTTTGTATTAACTTATTTTGTGTGAAGATATAGACAACTATTTTGAAGGAAACAAGGAACATTATGGTAGCCACTGTTGATTTCCTGTTGTCTTGTTCTGGAATCCTGTGTTATTTGCATTGTTTTGCTCTGATCTGCTTTGTTCTGTTTTGTTTTGCTTTGTTTGCTTTGTTTTATTCTCTTTAAAATTAAAAAAAAATTAATGGGAAGCAAAAAAAATCTTCCTTTAAACCCTCTTTGGTCCACCTCCAAGCTAGGAAGTTTCTCAGAATTTGATCCTCACACATGGGAACGTTTCCCTCTGAACTCTCCATGGGTGATTTTTTTTTAAAACTCCTGATCCCAGCCGTCATTTACAAACTGCTGACTCCAGATCCCCTCCAGCCCTAGATTACATAGCCAAGTGCGTGTTAACTATTCCTCCTGCTTGTTCACCCTGACTACAGCATGCTGTGTCCGAAGCTGAAACTACCCTGTCCCCAGCTCCTCCGTCGTCGGCGGTTTCACAGCCCGCTCCATCACCCGAGAAACACTCCTGGAATTCAGGAGAGAGGCTTCCATTGCTCCTCCAACTCCAATCAATCACCAGCAAGGGAGTGAGGAAGAGAAATTCAATTTTTTCTGGAAAGAATAGAAAATGGGAAATGTTTATAAGCAACTCAAATAAGTATAGCAGATAATGTTTTTATTTATTTATTGGATGGCTAATGTGTGCCATTATTCTAATTACATTGTATTATTAATCACTTAATCATCATTTAAAAAAAAACAGTGAGGAAGGTACTGATGTCATCCCTACATAATGAGTAAGAAGCATGAAACGAGCTACAGAAAAAGAAGTTTTAATTGAGGCCAGAAGTTTCAGAACCCTTACTCCTGCCATACAATTTTATTGGTGTGCTAATATATTATTTCTCTTGAGAGGTATTATTTAAATCTTAAGGGAAAGTAGACATTATTTTTGAAGGAAAATGAATCTTGCAGCTTTATCTTGTTACCTGCTTGCTTTTTTCTCTGACACACATATGTGCTTTCAGAATGTCCTTTCAAGTAGTAATCAAACTTTGGCAAATGAACAATATATTTCCCCTTGGAATAACCATGGAAACTGTTAGTGTTTTTGGAATAACAAACGACAGTTGCAGTTTTGATATTCCATAGAGAATTTTAGAGTTAATTGCAGCAAAGCACCATCCCATTTGTTCTCAGCTCGCTCCCCAACGTTTATTCTCTTCTCGAGGGGACTCCTCCTCTTCTACTCATTGGCTTGGAATTGTGAACATTCATCAGCAAGAGAGTCCTGGGACATCTCAGATAACTCTGATACATTCTGTTTCCTTGAAGACATTTTTTTCTTAAGGAAACTAGGGACATGTCAGCAAAACTTTCTGGGTGAAAGTTTTAGAAATGATCAAATTTAATACAGTTGATGGAAACTCTAATATTAAAACATGCCTGTGAGAACCCTTAAATTGGGAATGTTTGAGAGAATAAAGAAACTATAACTTTAAAAATTAATATTCTAATAACTAATATGAAGCCCAAGTCACTTGATAAAAAGTAAGATGAAGGGAGTAAGCAGGGGGTGTGGAGAGAGAGAAAGGAAAATGGACACCCTATTTTGATCTGTTATTGATCTTAATAATTAAGGAACTTCTGCACATGAGTATATTTTTTCCTCTGACCTCAGAAAATGTTCCCATATCCTGTATAATAATGCCAGCATGAATTGAGTATCTCTTAACTTCCAGAGAGCTAGGATAATCCTCATCAAACTATGAAAACATATGTTCTTACATATACCGAAATCTGCCTTTCCATTGTAAGTATGAGCTACATTTCCATTCAGTATTTTAGACAAAATAGGTTCAAAACCATTCTGCCTTTTCCAGAGAGCTCAGCCACATGCCAGATAGACCCAGTGTAATAGTTTGCCTCCTGAAATGTCACTCGCAATCAAAATGGCTGAGTTCTGCCCAAACCAAGTGTTTCCTGGTGAACATATTAATGTAGTCCCCCAGAAATAGACATCAGTAGTGAAAATAATTCAGCCTGCTTACCTATGTGATAATTTATAACATTTAATCTTTCATCCTATAAAATCTTTGTACTGAAAACCTGAAGAAATTAAAATGCTTGTTTGTTTGTTTGTTTGTTTGTTTTATGTGGTAGTGAAGATGGAACCCAGGGCCTTCCTGTGGAGCTATATCCCCAACCCTTTTAATTATTGTTTTAAAATTTGATACTGAGACTTACTAAGTCATCCAGACTGGGCTTCAATTTGTGATCCTCCTGCCTCAGCCTCCCAGAGTTCTAGGATTGCAGGTGTATCTCAACATCCCTGGCTAAAGATTTGGATATGTATCAATTGGTATGTTTTAATGTGGTTGAAACCAAAATACATCACATATTTATGTTATTTTTCAAATTGTCTATATTTATGTGTGAAGTAGTTTAATTGCACCTATGTGTTCATAGTGGCAAAGTAGAATTAACTACAAAGTTTTGAATTCTGTGTTAGGTTTAAACACTGTTTAAAACTGATGTTCCTGTTTAAAACTTAAATAGGTGAAAGTTAGCAGACTGATGTTCTCTTGGACACTAGGGATTTTCCTAAGGTTTTCAGTGAGTTGAAAAATAAAGAATGTAGTTCAAAGCAGAAAGAAGACAAGCAAGAAGCCTCTAAATTTGTTGCGATTTGACACTGAGTTGATTAATAAGAGTAATTTGTGTGCTGTCTCCCGCACCGACCATATTTTATGAGTTGCCTCAAATATCCAAGGCAAGTTTCATAACCATTGAGCTGGACCAGCGCAGCCCGCAGAAGAAAACAGTTCATCAGCAGAGAATCCTTATCTCTCTGTGCTAAGAGACCAGTGTGATAGGAACAGCACAGTTAAATGTAATCAGACTTGAAACCCTTCCGTCAGCCTCGTTAGATAGGAAAACAAATGGGCTCTTTGCTTAGCTCACTGGGTCACAGATATTCTTTACTGTTTGCCTTTTTCTCAGGAAGACAAGGCAATTTATTGCAATGTACATCAGTAACATAATTTTAGGTCCAAGAGATTTGCTTCATACTTTCTACTTAACTAAAATTAATTCCTTTTTTGAGAAAGAAATTAATATTTATTTCATTGTTTCTCTGCTCAAGATATTTGTGTTGTGTTGTTTGTATATGGGCTGATGTTCTGAGTTTTATTTAACCTAACAGCTGTGTGTGCATTGTAATCGTTCACATAGGTTTCTTGGGAGTCCAATCTCTTATGGTCTCGAGATAGAAGATCTTCCCACATTCAAAGGATAAAAACTTAACCAACAGATGTTAGAGTGTTACATATTTGTGTAAGTCATTTTTCTGTGACTGAACAAGTACCCAAGGAAAACAATTTAAAGGAGGAAGATTTATTTGGGTTTGTGGTCTCGGTCCACGGTGGGCTGGTGCCACAGTTTCTGAGCCTGAGACGAGGCAGTAGAACAGGCCAGAAGGAAGAATGAGGAAAAGTTTCTCCTGGCAGCTGGGAGAAGTAGAGAAAGGGAAGGAGCCAGAGCAGAAGAGGCCAGGGACAAGCCAGCATCCCCAAAGTCACACCCCACGACCACCCTGTCAGCGGGGCCTCACCTCCTGCCTGGCCAGTACCTCCCAGTGACACCATCCAGTGATGGGTGACCTACTCGGTGGATAGCTACACTGATAAAGCGAGATCCCACATGATCTAATCACCTTCCACAAGCCCATCCCTGAACACAGGGGACTCGGTGAGAGGAGGGTGCATTTCTGTTCTCAGCCATAATAGTATTTACTGTTGTAAAAATAATCCACTTCCTGTTATATGAATATGAGGGATTTTGGTACAAACAGCTGAATGAAATAGGAAAATGTAGAGAAAGACTTGGGATAAAGAATTTGTAAGAAGCACAGCAAATATAGTAGCAAAGATTTTTGTTAGCATGGTCCTAGCAAACTCATTTGGTTTTGCTCATGTCATCTGTTAGAAATGTGAAAATATTTCTCTAGGATTTCATGGTAATAAAAAACATTCTTAATTTTTTGAAAGGTAGATCTAAGAAATCACTGAAGAGCTTATAAAAGTATTCACCATAGGAAATGGCAAAGCATTTTAGAAAATAATCTTTTTATTTATACAGGAGGTTGAAAAAGACATTTGCTCTTTGAGATGAATTTGGGGGTTTATGTTCATGACCATCTTTGTGTGTGTGTGTGTGTGTGTGTGTGTGTTTATTATACACTAGGCATCATGCTAAGTATAATACACACATGACCTCCTTTAATGTTTTTTACACCCCTTTCATAAGTATTAATAGCATCTACACTGTAGAGATACAAAAAGTCAGACTTTCAAAGCTTTAGTAATTTGTCCAAGAGGAAAAAATTACAGGCATAATTGAATTTGAAACCTGGCATTCAGCCTCAAAAGTTTAAAGCATTTAAGATATATTTTACATTGCTTCCTATCAAAATAAGAGAGCAGACTGAGAGCCTCACTGAGGAGAAAATGGAGCAAGCCACACTAAGGAAGGACTGCTATCCAGATAAATACCGGGCTTCAGCAGAGGCAGACAGTGCCACAGAAAATCAGCGCCGTCCTGCAGAACCCCAGCATACGGAGCGCTGCCTGAAGGAAGAGAAAAAAATTCTAAAGCAGATTAAACACATTAAAAACATTAAGGAGATCGAAAGGAAGTGGATGGTAGAAATGGAAGGCAGAAGAGTTCCTACTGATGAATATTAACCTCTTCAAAGTAGTTCAACTTTGCACTATTAAGAATAATAAATGTTTGAGGTGATATGTATGATTTTCCTAATTTAAACACTATGGATTATAAGCCTATATCAAAATATAACATGGTATCTCATATATTTATAATAGTTATGTTTTTATATAGAAGTCAAGATGTACATTTTATTTAAATTTAAAAATAAATAGTAAAAATATAATATAAATCTGTGATCCACAGATACATGTAAAGATGATTTCAAGCATTTAGGAACATTGGTACTTGGGAACTGGTAGAAGAAATCTTAAGGGACACACGGAAGCCCTAGCCGTGGGTAGAGCTTTCCTGAGTACGATTCTAACAGCAGCGAATCCACAAAATGGATTTCCTCAAGTTACAGAGCTTCGGCACAGCAAAGGGAAAGACTCACAGAGTGAAATGGTAACATACAGTTTGGGACGCAGTGTTTGCCAGCTGCTCTTCTGACAGGACTAATATGCAGGATATATAGAGAACTCAAAAAGCTTAACAGTGAAAACTAATAGCCCAATCAATAAAAGAGCAAATGAACTGAACAATCACTTCTCAATAGGAAAAAAGTAGCCAATAACAATAGGAAATAAGTACGGAATTTCAACTTCTTTAGCCACCAGCGAAATGCAAATAACAACTACAGTGTGCGTTGAGAATCTGTCTCTCAAAATGACAGCCATGGAGAACACACAGGACCCAAACTGCAGAGCTGGGGAAAGGAAGCCTTCCACACTGCTTTGTAACTATTAGAGCCGCTAGAGAAATCAGTAGGGAGTGTCCCCAAATCACGAATAATAGAAATGCCATTCTGTGACACTGTACCACTGCTTGGTGTATTTCCCCACAGTCTCCTGCATAACCTGGCATACTGCAAAGCAGTCCACTGCAGCTAAGCTGCGGGGTCAGCACCCACGGACAGCTGAATGCCCACAGGAAATGCAGACGTGTGCTATAAGCATGGGGGATCGTTCAGCCCCAAAGAAGAATGAAGTCCTGTAGTTTCAAGAAAGTGAATTGAACCCAAGGTTGTCATGTTACACAAAATAAGCCAGACTCAGAAAGTCAAATGTCACTTGGTTTCTCTCTTAGTTGGACACTAAAAAAAGCAATAGATGACGGAACATTAGAAGGGGGGCATTAAGAGGAGGGGGTGAGTCAAGGAAGGGCAAGGGTGTTGGAGAGGTGGAGGTGAGCAAACTTGGTTACATGCAGGTCCCAGTCTGCCACGATGGAACCTGTTTATCTGTGAAACCAATGTGCACTGAAAAAGCCTTGAACTGTGGGTATCTACACAGGTGTGACTTTGCTTCTGCAGCTGTGAGCTGGGGCTGAGGCTGGGCTGTTTTCCCACAGACCCTTAGAGTCAGTTTGAGTAGTTCCATCACTCACTTGACAAGAAGAAAACACATCTTGGGAAGGTCACACTGCTCAACACACCAACACACAAATGGGTAGTTTTTTGCTTATGTAAGTGTAACTCTTACAAAGAATTCATATTGATCAGTCTATTTATTGGAAAACTGCCCTTTTCCTTTTTCCCATCAATGGACATGGTAATCAAAAGTGCTTGAATAAGGAAAACTGCTTACTTTTGCTAAATTGTATACTTTAATTAGGTAATCTCAGGAAAAGAGAACCACGATTCCGATCTCTTAACCTGAATGAGCTAACCTACACATTTGCCCTTCATCTGGGCATGGACATAAAAAGTAATTGTGGCACGAGCTAGTTGATTAATCCAAGTGTACAGCTCTATGTATATAAAACACTAATCATTTAGGATTAATCTACAGCCAAGGATATTAAATATTGCCGCTCTAGGAGTATTGGGCTACATTTAATCATTTCCAGAGTAGGTAAAGATGAATAACATTAACTGTGTTGAGCTTAAATTTGCTTTTAAGAAATCATCCTACTTAGAGAACTAACCAGGAAATAACTGAGTGGTTATGTGGCACCAGGACAGTAAAGAAATATTGAGCTGCAGACAGTGAGGAAACTGAAAAGGGGTTGGGAAAGCAGGAGGAAAGAATTTGGGAACCAGGGTAGGAGGGCGCTGGGAATCTCACTCCTGATGTAACCTGAGGAACAGCAGAGACAATAAAGCTTGTACTGTTTTACTCTTAACACTAAAAAAAGTGTTGCCCAAACCACTTCTGTGATAAAAGATGATATATTATCAACACAGTGCTATTTGTTTGCTCTGTTTAGATGATGTGTGTTTTATTGTTGTGCTCCTTTTTTTCTTTTTTTTGTCCCAACGTGGAACTTCACTAACTGGTTAGAAATTAGAAACGCTAACTCAGTCATTCCAGTTACTTCTCGATGGAAGGATGGCCAGAGGTCAAACACCTGGAAACCTCGAAATATGAGTAATAGTTAAAGAGCTGAGGGGATGGAGCCTAGAGAAATGACTTAGGAGAGAATGTGGCTCCAGGGTAGAGCACTTGACTGCCAGGCACACAGCCCTGCGGACCATCCTGAGCACCACAAAGGGAAAAAGGAAAGATCTGATTTAATCTCGACCCCTGGGAGCACTGCTTCCTCTTCCCACATGGAAGAGTGGTTTTGGTTACGGGCTGAGTCTCCAAGTTGCAGAGTTTTTGGTTGCAGCCCTGGAATTTAAATCCAGGTGTGACTGACGCAGGTTTTCACAATGTGTCGTGTTGCTTCCATTTTTAGGGAAGGAGTTTATTTATTAAAATGCGCTTTCAAATGATGAAGTCATGGAAGTAATTCGAGGCCACACCACGTTGAGTTTGGGGACTGGGTACCTCACCTTCTCCATGTGTAGCAGTGCTATGCGTGGACTGCTAACCCAACTTCTCTGATCCATCATCGGCGACAGATTTTAGACGTGTTCCTTGATCAGAAAGAGAGGAGAGCCTTAACTCTAGGAATCATTTAATGAGAGATTCGAGGGCTCCAGAGACAGCCACTACTGCAGGACTTCACTAGGTTCAGTATAAAAGACATTACAACTTTAAGACCATTTAGCTTCCTCCAGTGGTACGTGTACAAATGTACGTAGTTTGACTAAAATGGATTTCATAAATTTGCTAACAAAATGTAAAAATGGTTTTGCAGGAAATCTAGGTATATGAGGACATGAAAGAAAAGTCATATACTAAAGTAGTTTGTGATTATAGATTTTTCTTTTGACAGCCCAGCAAAATACTTATAACAGAGCATGGAAAAATGGCTGAAAAATTTTCAGTGGTTGCATGGCTTCTCTGTTGTAGAACAGAGATCAGGCCTTCATTATTTCCTTATACAGAGTGTGCCCAGTTCTTTGTTAACCATAGACATCAGTCCTCCAAAATGGGACAGCTTTGGTCCTAGCCAGCAGACTCAGGCAGCAAGACCTTTTTCTGAGGGTACCTGAGGCAGAAGAGGCATCAGACAGCTGATTTCGCGACGGGCTGGCAGCGAGTAAAGATGAAAGGGTATGCACTGACCAGTTGGAGTGGCCAGGATGCTGGACTGGGGAGAGAATCGCCTTGAAGATAGCACACATCAAACCACCTGTTAACTCTGTAGCCTTGTGGCCACTTGGTTACATGTGAAAATACATCAAAGACAGGAATGTCAATCTAACCTACCCCAAAGAGAGTTATATGGTGCTGTGTTTCCTCCACAGGCCATTGAAAGTTGTTATCTATCAAGTTTCTATTGGGTGAAATTGAAAATTTTTTGTAGACAGGAAGAAAAACTCTTCCTTTGTGATGCCCATAGAGAAAAATAGTTTCACTGACTTTTCTGCCCCTTTGGTACTTTTGTATTCTAAGTGACCTAGAATTGCATGTTACCAGTTTGCATGGTATATTATGGGAATGCTTTATACAGGCATAATGTAAGTCACAATGCATATTGTTGTCCACGGGGAACCATGATAAATATAACTAATAAAGGTACAACAGCTACCAATAGTAATAGTAAATGTTAGCTGAGTGTCTCCCATGTCTCCAGTGCTATTAGAGTTTTGTGTATACGGGATGCTTGTGAAGCACATCATTCTCCACCCCTTCCTAAGGGAGGAAAGTGAGGGTAAGGGTAAGGGAGGTCCAAGACCTGGCCCAACTCTCCTCTTTGCAAATGGCCAGATGAGATGAAGCCCCAGCCCTCCAGCTCCCCACAGAAGCACTGGCTGCCTCCCTGGGGCAACTGGTGGCTCATGGTTTTTAGATCTTCACTGTGCTTGTTGCTCACCCATTACTGATGTCAGATAAGGCCTGTGAACATCAGTACTGGATAGAATTCCCATGCCTCCAATTGAAGACAATTAACATAAAAATTACAAAAACCCTTTGTTTCTTAGTTGAAGGAAATAAACTGTTGATGGCAAAGCTTTTTAAATCTTGGGCAAAAGCTTCATTAATCTTAACCTCTCCAGTGTGCACCAGTTAGCATAGTTGGGGAGTAGTGGCTAATTATTTAGGCAACTCAGCCCCACACTTCATACATGGGTTAATTCAGTGAAAATATATATGCACTGTTCCTGACTTATTTGATCGCCAAAGATAAATGTGAGATTTAATATTTGAAAATGTTAAGGTTTTTCAGCCCTTTCAGAAACCAACTTTGTCGTATGAGAAACAGTCTATGTAAGTATGAAAAATTAATGACCAGTTTATTGTCTAATCAAACCCTGACTGTCCCCATGCAGCTTTTAACACTTAATCAAATCCTGAAGCCTCAAGAAAATGAGATAACAGCAGGTTTATTGGGGAAAAAAAAAGACAGGCTCTTTCCTTCTAGACCACTAGCCCTTACTTTGCTGTGTCTGTGCTGATTGACACTGAATAGTGTGAAGTGTCCCAGTGCACCCCCAGGACCCTGCCTGGTACCCTAAGACCCTCATCTAGAGGCAGCTGTATGTGAGAGAGCTTGGAAAGTGCCTCCTCTGTGCATTGTAAATACCAAGCAGTGCCCATTTATAACCTGCCACCCACAGGCACACACCTGTACCTCCACACTTTCACCTCAAATATCTCTTCTTTGAAGGTCATGTTGGCACGATACCCAGCCAAGTAAAAACCCTGATTTTCATTGGTTTTGTTTTTTTTTTAAGAGAAAAAAGCAAAACAGAAAAAAGGGTAGAAACAATACAGAATTTCAAAAAAATAACAGTAAGAAATCACTAGTTGATAAATTCCATATTGTAATCTTATAAGTAGTTGTTCAAGTTACAAAAATCAAAGTGTTAAAAATGAACAGACAATCAAACAATGACAGCACAAACTATTCTGTTTGATGAATTAACAAAATCTTAGGAATATGGTTATCTATCTTGCACAGTTAAACATACACAGTTAAACATACATACTTGTATACCTACAAGTTGTTCTTTCCTTTCAAGCACTTTCCCTTTCATTATTACAATATCTGTTATACATTTTGGATCTTATGATTCTTTCAGTTTATTATTATTATTATTACTATTTACTTTTTACACTAGAGAGACAATGTGATATTCACAAATGTGAGTCTGATTTATTTCACTTACGGGGATAGTCTCAAGTTGCCTCCATTTTTTCCATTGTTTTCCATACAAGTCTTTAGCTCCCTGCTCTGCAAACCCTTCCCCAGCTGCTGCACTAACTTTTTAGAGCGTGTTTTAAAAGTAGTTTTAGTTATACAGCAAAATTGAGGAAGTCAGAAATGTCCCATAAGCCCCCGCCCCCAGGGACAGCCTTCCTCATCAGCGTCCGCCAGGAGACCAGGACGTTTGTCACAATTGAGGGGCCTCCCTTGGACCCGGGTCTGTGTGTCAGAGTCCACAGCTGGTGGTGGGCTCACTCTGGGCACTGCGCCTTCTGTGGGTGTGGACCCACCACCAGAGTCCCTTCGCTCCCTGAAACCTTCCGTGGCCTGCCCGTTCATCCGCCTTCTCTATGACCACTGGCAGCCTCTGTGTTTTCGTGGCCTCCGTAGGTTTGTCTACCACTGACTTTTAATTATTCCACACCATTTCCTGTCAGTTTTCTACTTACAGTTTACCCTTTTGGTCCATGACATCTCGTCTCATTCCTAAGATATGATTTGTGCACATGTATTTTACATAGCCTCATAACCAATCTGTTCTACACTTACCATCAGTTTTTATTCTCCACAAAAAGCAAGGTGAAAGCTCGCCTATTTCAGGAGACCTGTTTTAATCCATCTAAGCTAAACACTCAGCTGTTATTTTTCCATTACTTCAGTAATGTAGGTATTCAACCTCAATCATTCGTTCTCTCATGGGTATTTGTGAAGCGTCTACCATACTGTATACCAAGCTCAGCAATAAACTGAAAATACAACAGAATTTGAGACATGCAGAGTTCTGGCCTTCAGAGCTTGCAAATCATGGGGAATGTTTAAAAAAAGTTAAGAGAATGTTAATAAGGACAAATAAATAGCAAATAGAGGGAAGGTATGCAAATAATCTAAGAATGGCAGGGAACCCAGACTTGACCTTCAGATAAGTCCTCTGAGATAAGATAACATCTGTATAGGGTCCTAAAAAGAAAATAAAGGTTAGCTGGGTGGAAAATATTTCCAGGTCGAGGAGACAGCATGTTCAAAGTCACAGAGGTACGGAGCAGGAATCACTGAAAATGGTTAGAAGGGGGAATACACGCTCCCAAATTAAGAGAGGTGCGGTAAAGGCACATTGGGCCGTCATACAGAGCCTGGAACTCACTGGGAAGCATTGTGCACTGTCAGCTCGCACAGATGCAGTGCAGGTTTGTGCACATTGTCATTGTACTGCCATGGAGGCCCACGGGACTTTAGATCTAGGAGGCATTCGGAGACCATTTTTACCCAGTTTCAATCACCTGTGTTCTAAGTGCTCTCTTTAGAGTGATTATTCAGTAGATATTTCTGCCAGACCTGTAGGCAGTCCCCTAAGTTAGCACACTCTCTTCTGCTTTTCTGTGAGGTTATTTGTAATATTTTTGAAGTCAGTGAAATAATAGGACTTCTGTAGAGACGGAATTTAATCCTAAAACATTGATAAGGAACAAAGTCCGGATAATCCCTAAGTTCAATATCTTTTGTATGTACTCACTGGTACTCTGATGTAAATATAGTTGACCCTGTGTCTCACCAGAATAAGTCTTTTCCAGAAAGACATCTGTGTTTTAAACAAAGATTTTGAAAAGATCTATGTGTGGCAGCACATTGCTAAACGAGTGTCTACAATCTTCCAACCTTTACAAAGATTCTTCCTTTGGAGTGTTGGTATAAGAACTGGGGTGGGTGCCATGGTTAGAACAGAATGGGAATTTTCCAGAAACAGCAGGGTCCACTGTTGTAGAACAGCTTCAATACTATGGAATCTCATGTGTTGTTCTGCAATTTGCATGTAAGCATCATGTCTTCTTCATAGTTACCGAATTATCAACAGTGTGGTTTAAGATACTTACTAAGACGTGTCCTGGAGTAACTTACACAGTATGTTTAAACATATAGTAAAATTGTATATAAAAGTATCAGCAATGAATAGATAACAAGAGTTGTAAGATGTAGTACATTCAAATTTGTTCAGTATTTTGTGTATTTTTCTAAGAAAACAAAAAAGATCTAAAATAAAATTAAAGTTCGTAAGAGGGTCACAGTGCTTATTCAGTAATTCTTGCAAAACATCAGAGACCGTATTAGGACAACTGCATGCGAAATCGGTGTATATCACATGCCATGCCTTTTAGAGTATTGGAAAGATAAACATGGAATTAAAATTGTACGGAGTGTAATTTTTATCTTTTTATTTTTTGTACTGAGTTTAACAGGAATGCCCATAATAAAGCTCACTTAGGAACATTCACAGCAGCATAACTGAGAGCTTCACCCTAGAAATAACCCAACTATAAATGTAACAGGTGGATGAACACACAACTTGTGGCCCCATATTATAATGGAATACTACTGGGCAATAAAAAGGAGTGGATTACTGACAAATGTAACAGTATGCATGTATTTCTAAAAAGCCAGATCAAAAAGGCATACGTTGTATAATTCTACATAGATGAGATTTTACAATAGGCCAGTCCACTGGACAGTGGCAAAAAGCAGATGAAAGCTGTCTGAGTGTGGTATTTGAGAGGTCAGGAGTTTAAATACATATGGGATGTTTGCAGTGATGGAAATGTTCTAAATCTTGCCTGGAGTGTAGTTATTGATGTATATTTTCTATCTGTTGTTTTCTAATGTTATTAGCTTCATAAATATTATTAGAGAGTGGCTTCTCAGAAAAATACACTTTTTCCTAAAAGGAACCTGTTTAATTTTGATACACTATAGGATTTTCAATTTATATTTTGGGATCATTTAATTAAACTGTGGCCATTATCTAAACTAGAATGGTCAAACTCTGCAATAAGATGGAGAAATCAAAAAGTTTACCAAAATATAATATCCGAATTTCATTAAAGCTTCCAGAGGTTTAATGTTTTGTTTCCACTTCAACCTCCAGTTCTGTGCCAAATGGCTGTCCTTATTCTGTGTTGTGAGAGATCAATCCCAAAAGGAAGCCTCAGCACACTAAGCATGATAGTGCGTGCCTGTAATCCCAGCACTCGGGAGGCTGAGGCAGGAGGATCACTGTGAGTTCAAGGCCAGCCTGGGCTACAAAGTGAGTTCAAGTCCAGCCTGAACTCCATAGTGAGACCCTGACTCAAAAAAAAAAAAAAAAACACTGCCACAATTCCAGACAGTTCCAGGTAGAAATCTTGGCTAATGTCAAAACAATTTTGATATCTTAGCTTCCATTTAAAGGGAATATTGAAAAATGATTCTAAAACTTCTGTCTTCATAAATGTCTGTCAGCAGACTAAGCACATCACAGGGTCCGAAAGCCATCACAATAAACTATTGACATCATTGTTTCTTCCTTTATATTTTATCCATCTTGGAGACACGTCTTTCAGTTGTATTTTAGAGCTGTAAAATTTGTGCAGCAGCAGATCATCTAAATCGTATTGTAGCACCTACTTCGATTCACCCTTTTTCTCAGCAATAGATATGCTGGCATTTTGCAGGTTGCTTCTCCTCTCACTTCAAAGGCAACTGTTCGACCCTTCCTGTTCCTTTCTGTTCCTCACTGATAAAAGTGTTCATGTTTTCCGTTGTACATTCTTACACTTCCGAGAACTGTAAGGATTAAGTGAATTTAATTATCTTTTTGGTAGAGATAAAAGGTCAAGAATGTATGGGCCTGTCTTCTAAAGTGTATTTCTTTTTTCTTTTAAAATCCTTGCAATAATTCAGACATTTGATCTAAGATTTTTAATTTTTTTTGGTCTTCATTAAAAGGAAACAAATTGCTAAACTTTCTAGGTATAAACAAGTTGAAACATAATCGCTGGTAAGAATTTGAATCTATTTTTGTAGAAAAAAAATAATTTGTTTGTCCTTTCCTGTTTCGTAATAAAGCCAGACAGATACATTCATCAAAGGCTAAATGAGATCATCACTTATGTCTTTTTAAATGACATATGACCTTCAGGCCAAAGGCAAAACAATAGGTGAGATCTCAGTTTATAATTGTGCTGGACAATTTTTATAGCCACCGCAAGGCATTTGTAAAATGAGGTTGGAAATGAATCAAGAGGTTGAATAAACACGAGTTTTCAAAGCCCCATGCTTTTTTAACATGCTGCATATCACGAATGCATCTTTATTTGTCAATTCCACACATTTTACTGCATAAACGTAAGTTCACCTGGCACTTCAGGTCTTCACAGTTTTCCCTTCGTCTGTTACCCAGCGAAACTGGACATAATAGCAGCCTTTCATGTTAAATTGTTTATTAACACATCCAACACGTGTGTATTGGACAATGTGTCTGCAGTGGCCTCTGGACCAGATGCCAGTCAATTCTGTGGGCACGGTTCTGCTCCTTCCAGGCTGGAAGCGTGCTGCTTCTGTGAGCTCCATGCCCGTGTGTTTAAAAACAATGTCTAGCATTTTCAAATCTCAGGAATTAGCATTTTCACTGGGACTTTACAAACTTCTAACAACACTTCACACATGTATTTTAAACTACATTTTATCTCTGTACAGCTAAATTTAGCTTCTTAGAAAGGGAGGCTTTGTAACCTGTCATAGTTTATGTCGGTGGCCCCCAGGCCTCATGTATTTGCATTGTACATTTGTGACTGGTTCATTGTCTAGTGCTTGGATTGATGGTGTCAGTGCTACACCCTCCTAGAGGGTGGAGCCAGGATGTGATGTAATGGCAGGAAGAAGGTGTGTCTCTCTCTTGGCGGTTTCCGCTTGCTGTTTGCAGCCGCCATGAACTGCGGCCCCGCCATGCCACCCTGCCGTGGAGCCAGCTGAGTATGGACTGAAACCGCCAAAAACTGTAAGAAATAAACCTTTCCTTTCCCAACTTTGGGCATCAGGTATTTTGTCTCAGCAATGAGTAAAAAGTAACTAAGACAGAACCCAAATGCAGGCATAAAAAGAATCAAAGCTGAAGTGAGTCACATGGTGCATGTATTCACCTCCTACTGGTGCGATCCAAATGGCAGAAGTTCTGAGGTAGACAGGAGTGCCGGAAGTTGTTGCTGCTTAGGTGGGAAGAAAACTGGGTCATGTTCAGGGATTCGCCTGGGGTACATTTTAAATACACTGTCCCTCCTCTCAGTTACAAAGATTCTCACTCTGTACTTGGATGTGGGTAATTGGTTTGTTTGCTTCTATTTTAACTCAGCACAAGGTAATACAGTTGGACCGAGTATCAATATTTGGAAGCAATTGATTTATCCTGTCCCCAATATGATAAATAAACTCCATCTACTTCTCACAATAACGAAGATCCTGCAGCCCTTGCTTGAATGCTATTAGTGACAGAGAAGTGCATACCTCTAAAAGCCACTTCTGCATAGTGAGACCCTTCCAGCCACTTCTAGTTGTTAGATGAGAGTTCCCTTTTCTGAATTGAAATGGGTTTGCTCCCTGCGAGTCTTACTTCAGGAGTAACACAGATTAGAACTACTGTCTCTTCTTGACTGTGACCCTCCATAGGTTGTAACTTCAAGATAGCTAAGTCTCCCTCCTCAGAAGCATGTCCACAATTTAGCCATAGTTTGAACACCATAACTTCAGATTGAGCTATGATGGATACCTTTCGCCGTCAGATATGATTCTATCCATAAGACTCTATCCGCTCTTCTTTTTCTTTCCCCTTCTTTGGGAAGCTGACAGCTATTATATAGGGTTCAGAGAAGCCTGTGATGAAAATGCATGTAAATATGCAGTTGAATTCTGTGGGACTGATGCAGGGTCACAAGTCACACAGGCGGGTGCCCTTGCTAATCCTACTGAGGGGTGGGCTGCCCGGCAGGAAGCTGTGATGAGGGGTGTGTGTGGAGGGAGAAGTTCACACTTGGGGCAGGCTGAGGGGCTCATGAAGAGGTGGTTAGGAGAAAAAAGAAAGAAGTGGTCAGGAGAGCGGGTGCTCTTCTAATCATCAGCCAAACAAGGGCAATACTTGTAGAGGCACCAAGCAGCAAAGAGACAGCGGCGGGAGACAAGATGCAGGGATCAGAGTCTAACTCCATCCTGCCATTTTGAGTGGGCTTATTTTAACTTGGAAATCGCGTATCATCTTTATGAGAATCTCATGGTACTCTTGGGATGACTCCTAAAGAAGTTAAACAAAAACACATCGTCACGTGAATAGGGGAAGTAACCAGAGCGTGAGCAGCTGTAAAAAAGAACACTGTTAGGAAAACAAACCAACAAACAAAAACGACTTGCATGGATTTTTTCTCTGAGGAAAAGAATGGAGACTGGGTTCTTTGGGTAGCAGAGCATCATCTACAGAGGCAGAGAATGATGGTCATAATGTGATTCCGTCACAACCATCAGTTAAAATGATTATCACTAAAACGTTAATTTTGATGAGCACATATTATGTGCTAAGCTAGGGAAATTACAGCACTCAGCTTAAAAAGGACTATGTGTGCTTCCGTTTAGTTGCTTCCACAGAAAAACTGGGAATAAAATATGTCCCGAGAAAATATGTCCGTGTATTTCTGTGGCTACTGCTCAAATGCCCTCCAGAGAATTCCATTCCTGTGAGCTCGTTCAAAAAGGACAAGGACAAATTGAAGGGAGTACAGAGGCACAAAAGTGATAAAATATTTCGAAAACAAGGTCTGTCAGAAAAGGTGCCCCTATTTTTCTGAAGGAGAAAAAGAGGGAACCTGAGAGATTCTGGAAAATGATCTGAAATGCACCAGGACAGAAAACAATTACTTTCATTAGCAAAAGGGACAGGTCTTGGGGGTGGCAGCCCCAGGCTGGGCCAGGCGGGAAGGCTGTGAGACTCAATATTAGAAAGGCTTAATTTTTTTTCAAATCTACTGGATGAGAAAAGTGGGGGCTATTAAAACCAGGTATTAAAGACACCATCGTGAGAACTCTGACACGGACATCTATGCTGACATGGGACCTCCAGTCCACAGATACATTGCTTTAGATATGCAGTTGCTCCTGCCAAACACTGACTCATAAAAGCAGCTTAGAACGTGTTAATCTAATTTATGGTTGTGTTGATACCATAGGCTCTTCTGTGTGTTGAAAATACTGTGGTAATAGCTTTTATTTGGACTGTCAAAGGATCTGTTTCCACGTGCATAGCTCACCGTCATTCTGAAATTTCTTTCTCTGGCCAAGGTAGGATTTCTCAAAAGCGTGGATATCCATGGCCATAGACACAGATTATTGACCAGGCAGTAGACACATCATAGCCACATCTTCCAAGTTTCAGGAATAAAGCATCTTTTTTTTATTCCTGAAAGCAACTGAAAAGCCATATCTGTTCATTCATCATCGTTTTATTTTTTTAATTTTTTTTATTTTGAAGGTAATAAAATATAGCCGAACAAGTCAGAACAAAGCCAATTGAGACAATGCAATGAAATCGGTACAAAACTTCACAGCATGTTACCGGGATAACAGTAATAGGTACCATAGTATATCTCATTATCTTCACAATAGTTGTCCATTCAATCAGGGACAACAAAATAAGACCAAAAATAGAACATTATAAAACCTATCAAAACAGAATATTGAATAGAGCAAAACAATCAGAACAAAGCAAAACAGTAAAAACAATTTCATTCCATTTCTTAGCTGATTTGTTTGCCTCTTGTCATGATACAAAAGTGAATATGAACCAGAAATCTTAGTGTGATTTGAATTTTGTGTTTAAAAAGTACCTTGTATCTGTAGCATTTCTTTTATGTACCTAAATATTCAAATGAAATTATGAAAACCAAGGGATCCCAGAGAACCCTTATTTAGATTCTGCCTTGGCTCTGGGTTAGAGGTCAAGTGATCTGCTTATTTCCTATTCTACAAAAAGTGTGTTTTGACCTAAAGTTGTCACTGTTTTGTATCTGAGGTTTATCCCTTCTAAGGAAGTTTTAATTGCAGGATCAATTAATTGTGAGATCCCTAACTTCACATAGCAGCTCTGTAAGTCACTATTCTCTTCTTTGATATTTTCCTATAAGAGTTACAATAATTAATATGCTTTAAAAGACACAGAATCCGGCTCATGGGATGACATGAAGAATATCCGGTGATGATAGATGAAATACATGTTCATGCTTATTCTGTTTTTGGTGAATATTCGGCATTTCAAGGATGATATGATAAATTCCTATTATGCAAATCCTGTATGAGCCTCAGGCAGCCTGCAAAGAGCATCTGGTCGGAAGGTTATAGAAAGCAAACTCTTACATGATTAGAGGACTTGGACCTCTGAACTTTGCCCCTTCTGTTGTATCATTAGGAGAAGCCCTACTATTCCTATTCCGCATTTAAAATGATCCGTAAGTTTAACTCTTTAATAATCTTAAATGTTTTTTCTTCAAAATGAGAGCCAAGCAACAAGTGGTACTTTATGTGCTATTCTGTTAATTATAAAATTCACAGTGCAGTATTTGTAAATCAAAGTATAAAATATTTGTATTCAGTAAAAGAACCAGCAGAGACACCATTTGCAATAGACTCGAACTAAGAGAGGTAATCTCATAATTAGAGATGGGATATGAATTCCTGATAATCAAAGAGTTTAGGGTAGCCGTAATACCGGGATAGGGGGAGTGTATCAGGAAGTAAAACCCTTCATCTGCAGGGCTGTCTACACTTGCAGACTTCAGTACTTAGGATCAAAGCTGGGTTCATTTAAAAACCACTAGGAAAGCACAGCAGCTAGCCTGTAATTTAAAGTTTTAAATCTTTTTTTAACTCTACCTCCAAAAACCCTTATACAATTTATCAAAGCTTACTACTGACCTCCTAGTTTAAAATGCAGCACATTTCCTTCTGCCAGTGTTTGGTTCAGCCTGTACATGTTTCTAAACCCCTCTTCCTTTGCCTGCGTGGCACTGAATATTCTGGTTCTTAGGAAACCTCTGCCGTTCCTGCATTTCCATTCACTCTTTCTATCCTTGTGTCTTCTCATAGCACTACTGCAGCTGCCTCCAAGTAGGTCCTGCTTAGTGGTTGTAGCCTTTACTGAGACCAGACCATCAAGAGTCACTGCTGGGTCACAAAGATTCCATGGCCTTCCACCTCAGGAGTGCAGGATTCCAGTTTCTAGTGCTTCACAACCAACATGTGTCACCACCAATGCTTCAGGAGTCCTTGTTTACTCAGTTTGCCAGCATGGACCATCCATGTTTTCTTCCTAGCTTATTGATGTTGGCTTCTCTCAGGTTGTACCAACATCCTGCTGATAGGACTTAACTCTTGTTTCTATAAGCACCCACAAGGATTTGAAGTGGTTGAAGAGTATTAACAAACAACAAAGCAATAGTATTAAATTTTTAAAATCTTGGTGGCTTTTTACACTTTTTACTTAATGCCGTCTGAAGGAATGAAAGCAACTTTAAGTGTATCAGTCAGTAAGATCTTAAACACAAGTTTCTTTGTAACAAAAAGTTTTAACATTTTATGTTTATAGATCTAAAACACTGACTAGGTTTTTGAGTAGTTTAACACTAAATTTGATTTCCTGAACCAAAATATGTGCATCTTGGAAGATAGGAGTAGAGGTTAAAACTAGAATGTACTTATTCTAGAATTAATACCTTAATTTTGAGTTAAATCCATATAAAAGAAATTGTTACAGCACAAGGATCTTTTGAAACATTTACTTGATCGTTACATGGTTGTCTTTGCCCTAGAGCCTGTGCCTTTAAACACTTCTTCCTCTTCACTAAGATGTTAGTGTAATGAGGTTGTCTTATGAAGGCTGTGATTCTGAAGTTTCTCAACGAATAACTCAGATTTTTGTAAGAGATATTTAATGATTCTTTCATCTTCTTCTGACCCTGGGGATTGGCTCCAGCTGCAGGTGCGTGCTAGGCAAGCACTCTAACAACTGAGCTACATCCCCAGGCCTTTTTATTTGCTTTTGTGGAAGGGTCTCACTGAATATCCCAGGCTGGTCTTGAGCTTGCAGTACTCATGCCTCAGCCTCCTGAGTAGCTAGGCTTATAGGCATGCGCATCACATCTGGTTTGTTTCTGCCTCTTCTTTCCCTATTATCAAGGCTGTTTCCCTTTCTCTTCCCTCTGTCACGGCTAAGGGTGATTTTCTTCATCTTAGTGACTTGTTGGCTTCTACAATGATCCCCTTTCTGCTTAGAGGATCTGCATACATAAGTATCTAGTTCTATAGCAACTGTATTGGTCACCTTCCTGTTACTGTAAAAGAGGAGAGATTTATTTTGGCTCATGGTTTGCAGAGGTTGCAGTCCATGGTAAGGTAGCTATTCGGAGACACAGCCTGGTAGAAGGGTGTGGCCGAAGAGAGTTGCTCACCTCACTGCAGCCAGGATGCCTAGAAAGAAGGGAGGTGCTGGGAACAAGAATTCACCCTTCTAGGTCACAGTGCCACACAGGGCCTGCCTCCTAACTGCAGTCTGCTGTGAGCTCATCAGTGGATCAGGCCACTGATATGTGCAGTGCCCTCATGATGCAATCACCTTTCAAAAGCCCTGCTACAGAGCACTTGACATTTTGGGGGAACATTTTAGACCTAACTCAGAAAAGCGACAGCTACTGCAGGTTGATACATTGAAAATAGCAGAGGTTTGGAGTTAAGAAAGTATTGATTTAGCTGCATGCGTTCTACCTGGTTGGCTTTGAAGAAGTTAACTGATCTCTTTGGTCCTCATTTTCTTCATATTTAAAATGAGTTTATTGATTCTCACTTATGCATGGTTGTGGAATGTAGCACATGCAAAACAGCAAACAAAGAATCTGGTGGGAAATAGGTAACTACTAACCAACAGTGAATGTTCTAAGTTTATGGCTTGTAGAACACCTAAAATATGGAGAGAAAGCACAAGCCCATATGAAATGGAAAACAGGACTCACTCATCTACAGCAATAAAGTGATTCTGGCCTGATTGTGTAGTATGCATCAAAGGTTATTGACAGATGGATAATTTCTCCCATTTGTAAATGTGGGGCACTTAGAAATGTGGAACTGGAGCATATATTTCTGGTTTTTATGGATGGAGCCTGGAGAATGTGTACTACCAGCTTTTATGGAGGATGGTCTGGGGGTGGGGACAGGAATTTTATACGTCATGCAATGAGCAGGATAATCCCACCAGCAAGGACTCTTCCTGTCTGGATGTCAGTGATGCCCTCAGTAACACACTCTACACAGTCCCACAGCTACCTGTGCTGTGTCAGTGTGAGGGCCCTGGGAGTTGAGAATCACTTTTGGGAGCACGAGGAGTGATGGAGTAGATCTAAAATGTCCCTGCAAAAGCACAGCTGTGCTGAGTTGGGCTTGGGAAAGTGACGGGGCCGTGAGGACTCTACCTTCTTCAGTGAGTTAATCCACCAACCGGGTCTTCATTCGGTGGCATCCTTGGGAGGGGGTGGTGAGAACTTCAGAGGTGGTGCCTAGTGAAGGGGGCGAGCTGTGGGGGTGTGATCCCAGGCACCCTGGTCACTGGCCCAGTGCTGGACCTTCCCCAACTTCTCCTTCCTGGTCCCGTGAGGGGAGCAGCTCTCCTCTTCTCTTCCTTTGTTCCGTGAGGTTTCTGCCCTGCCACAGGCCTGGAAGCCCATGGCGTCAGCTCACTGTAGGCGCAAACCTGCAAACCTGTGAGCTGGAGTGAACTTTCCTCCTCTCAGCTGTTTTGTCAAGTATTTTGACCCACTGGCGTCAGCTTGGCTAACACCCACTCCAAGCATGAACCTGCACTGAGACTCACTGAGCACTTAGTGCTTATCCGGACCCTCCTGAGCCTTCTCCAGACCACAGGCTTCAGAGCCAAGTGCCTGCAAGACTCTCTGGTGACGTGAGCGCCTGCTGCCCCAGGGACCACACAGAGCACACGAATTCCTGGTGGGTGAGCAAGAATTCAGGTCAGCTCTGTAAAGAATGATCGGATTATGAATGTTGTGAGGACTCAGGCATAGGTTACAGATGAAAGCATTTAAATCTCCTTTGGAGGATATTTAGAACAGGATTATCGCTCGTATTGGAAACGTGCTCATAACTCTGCTAGAAGTAGAAAGTGGATAAGGTAATGGTCTCAAATGGCCCCTTCTATTTCTGATCTATGAATTCTAAGGACCAGCTAGTATTTGGGGGGTAAAATCTTCTGCCTCTCTTCTGCTCTTGTCCTTATTGCTTCCTAATTCCCCCTTTACAAGCCTCAGACCAGGAAAGCACACTTTACTCTTAAAGGTGGCCACACGTATAACATACTTCTGCAAAGGAACCCAAGCATTGAATTAGTTGGAAAGAGCATAATGGCACCTTGAAATTAGCGTTAATCTAAGTTAGGGGTTCCTGGGCTATTTCCCTCAACTGAAGAGTCCTGGGAAATGGTAAACACCTCATTATCTTTTAGGTGGTGTGGACAGTCATCAAGAGAGGATTGTGATAACTTACGGTTAGAATAGCAATGAAGACAATAAAGAGATTTGGTTCCTAACTCTGAGATGGCCAACACATGGAATGGATAGGCGAGTCGGTAATTCCAGTGTTATGTAGAAGGTGTTATTTTCATTTTATGTCTGTTTGTGCAAAGTGTAAGCATAGATGAACATAAAATCCCGATAACTATTTGCTTATGATGTGGTTTTCTTAAGGTCTAATGGCCGGTTTGACTTTCCCAGCTGGTTGCGTAACTAAGCTGACTGCTGACGCTGTTGAGGGATTTGCCTGATTTGTTGTGTCTGGGGTCGGGCCCATAGGGGTCGGGTCAGCACATCTACCCCCAACTTCCGCAGTTTGACTAAGGGGAGGGGCCTCATCTCTCACCACATTCCTCATCACTGTCATTGCATCTTTGATTTCAAAAGGTTTGTTTTTTTGCATCACCTGGCCGCATGAGCTTCTTCCTGCCTGTGTGTCTGAGTATAAATTGAAGAAAGACATTTTCTGTTTGAAATCACTTTCCCCCCCCACTCCACAAGAAGGGCGTTTCATGGATACAACTAGAAACTATACTCATAAGTGAAACAAATCGGACTGGTATGTATAAACACTGTATTGTCTCGCTAGTGTAAGAAACTGAAACGGTAAATAATATTCAAAAGTTACAATAGATATAGTAAAAGGGAAAGAAGCTGCTTAAAAAAAATGGTATCATTTGACCAATCTTGTATGCCTGTGTCAGGTATCCTGAGCAACTATTTCAAAGATAACAACATACAATACAACAATCGTTGTTGAATTCCTGTCATCTTCTTTTGAAATCCTATATCACTATTGTTTGTTGTTGTTGTTATTTTGCTTTTTTGTTTTTGTTTTTTCATTGTTTGCTTCTTGATTTTTCTGCTTTGTTCTCTTTAAAAAAGAGACATTGTGGTGATGAACACTGTGTGTTTGAAAGGGTCTCTAAAACAAATTTTGTACTCGGCATCTGTCACTATTCCTTTAGAGCTGTGCTCATCTAAGGTTTTACCTTCTTTGATACACAAATTATGACTTACAAATCAGATGTAACATTTTTAAATGTCTGAGTCACTACTTTATTTACCTGACAAATATTTACAAAAAACATGATGAGTTCCAGGCACTGGATCATGGGGCTGATTGTTGAGAATGGCCAGATGAAAAACACTGTGTCCCTGACTCTTAGAATATCAGCTAATGGATCAGCTAATAGGCAAGTCAACAACTGCACTACAATGCAGCAAAGCGTAGCTCAATGTGTAAAAGGCTCTAGGGAACGAGCAATAGGGAAGCCTGCTTCTTCTGGGGAAGAGGAGATGAACAAGAGGACAGTGAACTTTCCTAAACAGTGCTTTCATTAAAAAGTTTCCATTTAATTGAAAATTAAGAAAAACATTAAAAACTTACTTTATGTTAGTTAAAATTCATTTGAAAATACAAATTGTTATTCTAGAGAAAAATAGCTATCCTTACATTTATGTGTTTTGTATCAATCTTTTATATAAAAGTATGATTATATATTATAATAAATAATGCACTTGGTGGCAAAAAATCAATACAGCTGATTGATTAAAACAATGGCAGCATACTTTAATATATTATCTCACTGCAAATGAGATTTATTTCAAGCCACAACCAAAGTAGAGGAATATTTCTCTTGAGAACTCCATTTAAATTTAAAATTTTGTCAGTTTATTACTTTTAAATCAAAGATGAAAATGAAGGCAAAAAATGAAGAAAGAGTAATGAGAAGAGGAAAAAATGATATAATTTAAACTGAATTTTGGTGACTGAAACTTGGAGAAATTCTGTCAAAGCATCATTTAAAAAATGTTTAGCATGCCTTTTTATCCCCTACCTTGAATGCTACATAGGCATTAAATTTTGAATCAAGAAAATGTTTTGTTGGTTTAGTCAGAAAAATGCCTGGATGTTTGGCAAGAAAGTTATTAAATGCATATTCATTATTTAGGGTGGTTGTAAGTATCCCTAAAAAGCTATAACGAAATTAAATGCCTTGGTGCTAGCATTAGTATAGTACCCATGCCCACCACATAGCAGCCACAGTTTTCTGCAGATTTGGGGTACATGGCTCATCCGTGTTCTAGCTCCACTTTGTAAAAAGCAAAATCATCTGTCTGCAGAAGGTACCAAACACCAAGTATGTGTTAAACTCAGGACAGTGGATTGGGCTAAAACAATCACTATGATTTTCTCTTCAACTCTTGCTTCTTTAGCGTTTAGCAACATTGATCCATCCTTTAAAAAGTGAAAGAAGTTATTGGAGAATACTTAATTCCACAAGTTGACTTTTTCAATAAAATAGTTCTTCAGAATGAAAAGAGTAATTGCATAAATAGCAGGCACTCAGAAATATGAGGTGACTTCTTAAATCAAAAAAGGCCTGAGTCACCAAGAAAGTCACATGAGAGACTTAAGTGTTTGTATTTGTTCTTCTCTCGAGTGCTGGAGATTTTCCCTCCTTATTCTCCTTTATCCCATCTTGTCTTAGCAGAAACAGCATATTATGAGTTCATTTAGCTTTATGTTTGTTTAAATGTGTTTCTATAATAGCATTATATCTTGTGGGACCATGGAATCATTTGGAGGAGAAATTACCTCATTCTTTATAATGGGACTTTGTGAGAATATTACTTTTCTTTTCTAATTTTTTATTCTGGTGCATACACTATTACCAAATATATGGCCTTGATAGTGGCATTGGCCTTGCCCAAGTCTAGCAGGACACTGGAGACTTAGAATCAGTGAAAACAGTATCTGTATAGATGCTAACTGATGTTCTAAAATACACCATATTCTTGATTTGTAAGGATCAAATGTAGTAAAATAATTACCTTTATGAAGAAGGTACATATAATATAAGTTGACTTCTAGGTGCACCTTATAATCCTGGCCTCGGGTTCACCATTGAACCTCTAATTAAACTTGATTTCCATCCAAAAACAAGAATGATGACAATGGTAAAAGCAGGGTTGTTTACCACCAGTTGAGGTCATGATTTGTTCTTTGTCCTGCATGTCTGCTGCCTTAAAATTCATGGGGGGCTTCACATGTATTACCACATGTGTGGGGAGGCAATACGAGTCTCCAGTAAGGTTCTGATTCAGCCTCAGGTACCTGAGTCAGCACAGCCTGGCTCTGGGTTTTCCACGAGGTCTCTCACTGTGAGTCTTGATGAATAAATGCATTTGTCAGTAGCAACCAAAGCCAGTGGCCTTCTGCTGACCCGTCCTGCCTTACTCCTCTCCTCCTGCCTGCCCTGGCCTCTGCTTGCTGTCTTTCATTCATTTGCAGGCTTTTTTGTTTTCTTTGTTTATTTCACTGTGTAAACTACATATCCCCTAGGAAACCCCCATAGCTTTGACCTTTACATGGGAAGGAAAAGATTACAGCCTCTTTTCAGAGCCTCAAAATGGAATCAATTTGATTGAAAAACAATTTTAAGGGAAAGAGGTACAAGAGTACAGGATGTGTCTGGCTTTTTGAGTCACCCTCTTACCCCAGCCAGCAATACGGAATGCAACAGCTTTGCCACTGGTACCTCCACGGAGCCCCTGAAGTTGTAGGGGCTTGACCCCCAGTCAGTGTCTTATTATAAGGAAGCATGACAAATGTGAAATAGTTTAGGAAGGTTTCACCCAGACTTGAACATTTCTAAAAATAAACTACTATATGATATACAATTCAATAGTTTAATCTAATCAAAGAAAAATTATTCCACCTTTTTCTCCTATATTCAAAATTTCAACATGTTTATTTTCTCTTCTTAGGTGCTATTTGTATTTCAGGAAAATGCCAAATCATCTCCTTGCACCTCCAGACATTCCCATGTATGTGTTCAAAACCTAATACCGCTGTACTCTACCATTTCTGTTCCTTCAGTCTTAAACATGATAATTACATGTAAAGTATCCATGTCCTCTTAAAACTTTATTCTTTCTTTTAAATTCACACATACTAATTGCTCGTGTTTATGAGGTATGATGGGATATTTCAATGCATGTCTCTATCCTGATCTTTTAAAATTTATTCCATTAGACCTCAGCATCAAATAGGTACACAAACCCCTTTTGTGATTTTTTGTCAATTTGTAGTTTCTACTTCCATATTTAACAATTTCATTGATTAATTAGTGCAACTTGATCGTCCAACAATCATGACTTAGAAAACTAAAACAAGATTTTTGATGCACATTTATTAAAAGATTATGAAGCAGACAAACTTTTAAAATTACCTATTATATAGTTATACTTAATAAAATCCTTTAACTTATGGAATAGATGAAGTTATTATATACTTTTTTTTTAAATTGACACATTAGGAGTGTTTGATTCTAAGACATTAATTTGGGAGTATTTGGGGCTTAATGCCTATTAGCATCTCATCTACAACAAGCATGCCATAAATATTTACTCTCTTGTTAATGATGTGAAATTCCTTCCACCTGGAGAAAATCTCATTCTCTTCTGATTTCAAATCAGTCTACCTGAAGCTGACATAGTCAATTAGCTAAACACTCCACTGCACTACCATGTATAATAAAAATGCCTGCGCTATTTGGAGTTTCATTTATTTCCAGTTGAAGTGGTACTATGCAAAAAAGGCACTTTCCTCATTAACTTTCAACTTTCAGATTTTCATTGATGTATAAAAGGTACACTGTAGAGCAAAAGAACACTAACTGCCCTATGTTATCAGCATCCTACCCAGTTCTGATTAGCTCTCTTACTTTAAGATAACAGCTCACTCTTTAGTGTCTCCAGTGTACTGTGTTCACACCTGATTTTGGTTGTTTTATGAGTACTATTAACTGCATCATGTCCAATGCAAGCAAAATGATTACTATTTTCATTGTACTAGTGAGCATGTTTATACAGTGCTTGTGGGAAATAAAAGTAATAGTAGCTTAAAAGTGATCGTCATTATGGCAGGTCTGGTGAAGCGTGCCTGTAACCCTAGCACTCGGGAGGCGAAGGCAGGAGGGTCACATGATTGCGCCTAGCCTGGGCAGTTCATTGAAGTAGCAAGACCCTATCTTAAAATATGAAAAGAGTTTGGGATTGTAGCTTGGGGGAATGCTAAGGAGGAAGGTTCCAGTACTACCAAAAAAATAATAATAACTGTTTATGGTCAACCAAGTGGACCATGGAGTACCCAGACCTCATCTGGACAAAAATCATTCTGATTCTGTCTGTGGGGATATTTTTGAGTGAGACTGACTTTGATCAGTAGATCTGAGTAAAGCAGATTGCTGTCCTGGTTGTGGGTGGGTCTTATCCAATCGACTGAGTGTCTGAATAGAACAAAACACCACACTTCCTAGAATGAAGACAGCTTCTACTGCCTATTTTGAACTGGGTCACAGGTCTTTTCTGGCTTCTGGACTTAAGCTTGACACTGGTTAAGTGTCAAGCCTTCTAGCTTTCAATCTGCAGCTTACACTGTGAAACCCCTGGTTCTCGGGCCTTCAAACTTGGGCCAGAGCCCCACACCAGCTCTTCCTGGGCTCCAGCCGGTTGGGTGCAGCCCTTAGGCCTTCTGAATGTCTAAATCATGGGGAATTTGCAGGCCACATGACTGATGATGATCAGTAAGTGGCAAAGCAAAGTTAAAGGTAAAAGCTGAGAAAAGAGGATGGGTATGGGACTCAGTGAGAGAGTACAGTAGTACCTCTGTTCACAAACGCTTTTGCTTGTGAGCTATTTGGGCAGGCATTTGGCAAAATTTAATTTTTGCTTGCAAACTCTGCATTCAGTGATAAACACAACCATAGTCATCTTTCCTGCACAAACACAGACATAGCTATGTTTTCAAGAATTGTGGAATGAATTGTTCATGAACCAAGGCACCTGTTTGCCCAGGAAGTATAAGGCCCAGCAAAACACACACACACACACACACACACAAACACACACATGTGTGCGTGCACACACACGAGCACGCACATGTACACACACACAGAAACAAGGTTGAAGATGAGTTTTGCTGATCAATGTTTAGTGATCTAATAGTAGTTCAGGAGAAGGTTGAATATTTAAAGCTTTCCTAAGATAACCATCATTAAAGTCATTCAAGAAAGCTTGATTCAAACTCCCCAATGTTTCCAGAGGTCTTGGTTTTGTTCAAGCTCCTGTAATTTTGAGACAAGGATCAGGGGTCAGGCACCTTCTGAGGGACTGCCCTACAAATTGTTTTCTTTTGTTTTGTTTTTTTGCAGGCATTAAAGCCATCTGAAAAGCTTGGTAAAATTGAGTCTGTGATGCCACATCCCATAGTTTCTTATGTAGCAACTCTGGCTTGCAATCCAAGATCTTGCATGTTTACCGCATTCCCATGCCAAACTGATGTTCCTATCCAATGAGGACCCATTTTGAGAATTGTTTCATCCAAGGTATTTGCCAGAACAGTTGTAGAAATTCTCAATTATGGTCATTAAATGTCTCAGCAGGTTTTGTTCACGTGGATGCAAATAGGCAGCTTCTGTCTTCTTGCCTTTTAGAAAAGGTTCTTCACGCATGCAAAGGTCTGGGAGAACAGACTTTTTTTATGTAATGAAAATGCACTTGGGAATTGTAAACTTGCCTTTCTAGTCACTTTGCATGTAAATCCGAAAACTATTAGATCTGCGAATCATTGTTTGGAAGTAAAGAAGCTGCATCTCATGCACATCTTCAATTTAGCCTCCCAATTAATGTCATCACACAGAAAAACACAGAGGTTAAACAAGGTATCTTCATTTTTCTCTCTTCTGCGTATGCTTCTAAACATTTGGTTTTAGAATTTGGGTTTAAGAAATCAGAGACTTGCTAAAGAAAATCAGATGACTCTTCCTACATAATAGTGTTAAAGAGGTCACTGAGAATCTGAAGACAATAAACATCTCATGGTTTTAGCTGTGTTTTTCTTATAGAATTCTTTTTTTTTTTTAGTGTGGTGCCAAATGATTATAGTTAACATTCATTTCCTTGGGAATTGATTGAGTCTGAGAGTATTTCTAGTTTGTTCCCTGTTCTACCCCGTGGCTAGCTCCAAATAAGAAGCGAAATTCACATCAACCAATTCTGCTGCAAATAACAGGTTTGTTTAAATGTGAGGTTGAAATTGCTTCTTTGAAATGAAATTTGGGGGCATGTGTGTAGACTTCAGTCATACATGCTATCTCTGCTTTTATCTATCACAGAAAATTAAGAGTTGACTGTAACTATTTTGCACAGTATACATTTGAATTTATTTTCTTATTACTCTAAGCTACAGGATGTCCCCAGGGGGAGAAAGAAAAGCCAAGTTACTGGCTATTTTACTAGAAAAAAAGACATAAATAACGATGTGCGAGTCTACGAGGGAAGCAAAGCTTAGACATGAGAGTGCTTTGCAATCTTTGGAGATAGAAAGCAAATTTGGAAATTACAACAACAGCAAGTGAAGCAAATTCATCAAGGTGATATTGGTAATTAGATTTGATAATCTTGCTCAAAAATAATCTGTCATTTTTTTCCCCTTGTACTGTCTACTAAATGGAATTAGGGTCAGTTTACCAACATTAAGATCTGTTAGAAAATGCTGTTTTCACAAAGTCAAAAAGAAAGCATTTCCAGGTTGCCTTTGGCTTCATCAATTCTGAGCTGTTTAAAATGACTGAGTATATATTTGGAACTCCTTTGTTCCACATAAGCACTCAATAAAGGGATTATTTTGAAACAGTTCTAGAATAAGCTAGACAGCAAGCAAGGCAAAATTTGTTTTCTTTTCAAGTTTATGTTAGAGACCCAACTTTGCCCTTTAAATATGGTTCTCTCTTGTCCTTTAAAATAGGGCCTCTGTTGTCTTTGAGAGTTTTTCCCCATGGGCAGTAAGGTAACACAGGTCTATAATCCCAGCTACTTGAGCCGAGGGCAGAAGGATCATGAGTTCAAGGTGAGCCTGGGCCACCTAGTAAGGCCATGACTCAAAATAAAAACCTTTTATTTTGCAGAGAATATAGCTCAGTGTGGAGACTCTGGGATTAATCCCCAGTGTAACAAACAAAGTTTTTACCATGCAGATTTTTCTGATAATTTTTATTAAAGGATGGCAATCCAGAGGTGCTAAGGAAATTGGTGTTATTAGAAGAAGCAGTACTAAGATTCCAGGACCTTACCTCTTGCCATGGCACATTTGTTAAGATGCATGACCCAGAGGTATGCATTTAATATCTCTGAATCCGTCTTCTTCTATGGAAAATTGAGTTAGCACTACTTTCCTTGGGTATGACACAGCATTGTAGGAAGAACCACATTAGGTATTATTTAGAAAGGCCTAAGAGTAGTTCCCCTACACTTTGGATGATCTTTGTAAGACTACTAGGTAATATCAAGTCAAGCTCCTATGTAGGCATCAGCTAAATAGCTGCTGGCAATGTTCCCTGGGTGGCAAAATCCGTCAGGTTTGTTCCTTTCCAGACACCAAAATAATGGCTAGGTCTTGAACTGAATCCATCCGAGACTTCCTTTTGTGTACTTCTCAAAGAGTTATGCAAGGGGACGTAAAAAAGAATGAAGGTGTGTTGTTTAGGGACCAACTCCCCATGATGCATGCAATCCTTACGTACTGCAAACATGCTAACAAAAATTTAAAGTAATATTTTCTAAAAACAGAAAGAAGGCAGAATAAGCAAGAAAAAGGGAGCCCCAAAGGTAAACCTGTTGGAAACTAAGTTTAACTACACAACTAGCTCATATGTGTTTGTAATTGAACAGAATATCCATTACAAAGGTTTGATCTTAGTTATTACTTCTGCCTCATTAAGAAATTTCTCTGTTTCATGTTTTTTTAATCTTCATGCTTGGATTGCTAAACTATACCTAAGATCACAAATAGCTGGTTTCTGGACTTCATGATCCACTGTTAAGAGCTAATTATCTCACATGTGTTTAATAGCTTAGTAGCTATTTGTGACACATTTCCAATAGTGTTTTTCTTCCTATATGAATATTGGCTTTTCATTGAAGCATTTTTATACATCTTTTTGGAAAAGTAATTTCATACTGTATATCAAGTTAAAACTATCAAGTTAAAACCTTAAAACTATAATCCGTAACTTTACTTCTAGGAATCAAAAGAAAGATATAGAAATATGAAAAAAATGTTTTAACCATGTTTGTTGCAATATTATTTGGTAAACCCCCAAAATTTTTAAGTTACACTAAAGGATACACCAAAAACTAAATAAGTAAGATACATTCCTGGTATGTAGTGATCAAAATAATGCTAATGAAGACAGTTTATGCCTAAAGGAATACACATACAACTTTATCTTATCAATATATCAGATTATATTTACAGGATGAAGTTTGGAAGAATGAATCATGGGTGATCATTTTCCTTTTGGAATTTTTTACTATGAGAATTTAGTATTCTTGAAATCATAAAACTGCTTTAAGTTCAAAAATAGCTTAGCTCACTATGCCTTTCCTTTTCTTAGAATGATGTTATTATTGCTTGGTCATAGGTTATTAAATGTTAGAAAAAATAGAGTATGAAAAATAAACTGCTACAATATATTAGTGTTCTCTTTTCATAGGAAAAATATAGAAATCAAGACACTAACGCAAGCAATTCAAATGAAACAAAGAAATGTGTTTAAAATAATGCACATATAATTTCAAGATAATTAAAAATTTTAATAATATTCTCAATATTATTACAAGAAATTATTCAGAAGAAAAAAAGATGCTACTACACATAATTGTTTATCTCAAATTGTCTATGAAATTTCTCTCAGCTATACATGAATTTTTTAAAAAAATTCACAGATGCTTAAACAGTGGAAGTTATGACTATGAACAATGGGCAGAATCTATTGGCATTAACTTTAAAAATTCAATCTTATATCTATGCCAATGTTATACCTCTATTATGTATTCTTTATATTCTATTACTTCATGTATTTATGCATACATTTGTTCAAATATATATGCCATGAGAAAAAATAAATGGGGAAAATATAAGGTTTCATAAACTGAAATTATATTTTACTACTGTTTACCAACTATTAGTACGCTGATGAAGACAGAAAAAACTTCTTGAATATGTATGTGTGTGTGTGTGTGCATATCAAAGGAATACGTGTCCCTTCTCAGCAGTGTGCCAGCGTTCATGGTTCCGAATGTGGGACTGGCAGAGTTGAAGGCCAAGTAGATCCACCTAGAGAACCTTTGTATATTTTATTTTCTACTTGCTACAAATTGAAGAACTGTAAAATACAATGGCTGTACTGCTGCGCTCCTTGCAGTAGTACCCAGTGATTATTGCCATATCTGTAAGAGCCATGAAAATGTCAGAAAAATGTTGAAATGTATCTGTTATGTGTGCTGCAGGTAGCTGTGCTATGATAACTTTTGCAGTGATTCTGGAGGGAACCTGGAGACTGTGAGGGAAGGTTTTGAATTGTAGTGTAATAACCATTAAAAGAGAAATTAGCCATGACATCTGGGAAGATTTAAATCAAGTGTATGGTTCATTCACAGTTGTATAACTCTCAGAAAGACTGTTTTATAGAATAAGGCTAATTCTTTTAGTTCCTCACTGATTCTGAGTCCGTAATAATGTTAACTCTTACTTTCCAGTGACTTAGTTAACTGAAGCCCCCAACGCAATAATTGTGCCAAGGTCACTGGTATCTACTTAGTTTAAAATTTTCATTAAGGATAGCATGAATCTTATTAGATGATGCTTTATGTGGACACTCAGGTCTTAGAGCCATGGTTCAAAGTATTCAGCAAAGACTGACATTTTACAAAGCCAGAAAAGGTGGTTAGGAACAAAATCTTGGTTTTAATTGAAGGTGGAGGAGAGAGCCATGGTGAACAAATGGCAACAAGCAATAGAAAGATGAAAAATGCTAAATACATATATACTTCTGTGTTCAGAGGGCGTACTCATTTCATTCCTTTTAGATTTACTTAATTCTGGTTCTAGGGCCTGCCAGTTTCATATGTATCTGATGTAGTCTAACTTTGAACAGTTACTAGGCATCTGTCTGTGTCTCGATTCTTAACATGCAGGGTGCTTCTGAGAATGAAATTCTTAGAATATTACTGGCACATACTAGGCATTCAGCAAATGTCAGTGTTTATTATAATTGTAAACCTATATTGAGTAGCTCTTACATTTATTGCAAGTTTCTTAGCAAATACAGTGCATTTGACATACTCTAAACAGGAATTAGGTGATAACACACACACTATGGAGCAAAGTAAAATGCATGTACCAAAAATGGTGAAAAGAATATTTAACGTTGTTATAGAGAATGATATTTATTTTTGTCAAGTACTGTTTAAAGAGTCTTTATGGAATTTATATGGATCTTAAAGAATTACTAGTGTTTCCACAGATGATTATTAAAGTATTCAAAGAAGAAGCAATATAGAAGCAAAAACGTACAGAGTTCCTTGGAATACCCCAAGGCAACTAGTTACTAGATTGTATAGAGGAAAAAGATAATAGTCAAAAGACAGACATGACCCATATTTCAGATGAGAAGGCATAGCCCATATCTAGCTTTATACTGCCTAATGCTGTGGCTTGCACAGGTGAGAGGCGAGCTCCTACACTGAGCTACATCCGGGCGTTTCACATACCGTCCTGTGACAAACACACCTTGAATGTCACTGAAAAAACTACTTTATGTTCTTTTTTTAAAATTTTATTTAAAGAGAAAAAACAAAACAAAACAAAACAAAAACAGAATACAGGGTAGCAACAATACAGAATTCCAAGGAAAAAAGGAAAAGAACAACAACAACAAATCCTAAGAAATTATTACTTGACAAATTACATACTGACTTCTTGGAAATAGTTGTTCAAATTACAAAGCTAAAACATGTAAAGTAGACATTCAAACAGTGAGACTGTTAACAGTTCTGCTCCACGATCTGACAAAAACAACAATATGGTCATCCATCTTACCCACTCAAATATACATGCAATTATATCAAAAGGGTAAAATTAAACACAACAAAATGGAACAAAGCGGATCACAAGAAAGCAATGTAAGAGACATAAATTTCAAAGCTAAACAATCGGAGATATTCACTCTCTATCATACTGACTCTTGTTTTCTTCCAAATAGTTGTCCATATTGTCACACACAGGGAATTCACATGAAACAACATAGTATGGAATTGATCTGAGCAGGACAAGGAGGGCATTTCAGGTCTTCAAGAAGAGACATTAGGGAAGCCAAGAATGGCTGTCATAGTATCTCTCATTCTCCTCAAAACAGCTGTCCATACCTTCATATGTGTTGAACTTAAACAAGAAAAAGCAAGCTAAACTTTGAACAAAAAGTGACAGTTTTGCTGGATTTCACATCATGACATTATGGAATCAGCACTGGGTATCATAGTGTCCCTTTTCTTCAAAGTAGTTGTTCATTTCAACATGTGTTATATAGTTGGTTCTTGTAAACTGTTTATAAGCTCTACACATGCATAAGTCTCTAAATGTATATCTATCCTTTCTATATTAGAGGTAAAAACAAAACAAAGCAAGATAAAACAAAACAATTCCTAGAAAAGCATGAGGCAAAAAAGTCACATAAAACCGCAATACAAGGTGATCTACAATGGTTACCATGATGTCTCAGCAGTATATAACAACATTAATAAAAACAAAGCATTGGAGACATTATAAGACTTCAAAAGCAAGTAATAATCAAACTAGAGTGGGTATCTTAGTGAATCTTGTCATCTTCGTGTAGTTGCCTATACTCTTAGACTTGATGCTATTAATCATAGCAGATTTAAATAAAATCAGTCAATACAAAGTAGCAATCTAACAAACCAGATTCAAATAAGATCAGTCATAATAAGACACTATAAGTTATAAAGGGCTTCAGATTAAGTTGATAGGAAATTAGGGATGATGACCATAATATGTCCTCTTATTTTTGGGATAGCTGACCATGTCCTCAAGTCTAGCGTAAGTAGACAAACTGGAACAGCACGTAATCCATCCAAGCAGAGTGGTGAGAATAATGTAAATTTTAAATCTTGTTACCCAATTTACAATATCCTCTGCCTCCCTTTTTTAGACAATTCCTCCCCTTTCACTCCCATGGGGTGCACTGCTTGTTTTGGGTCCCACTGCCTCCCTATATAGACCATCTCAATGGACCCTATCTCCTGATCTACTCTGCCTGTGTTTCTCTCTGTTAATATTTCAAGGCCATCTATACTAGAGATTACAGCCAATCTTCTCTGCCTTATTTCTGATATTCTGTTTTTCTGCCATTGGCTGTCTATATTTCTGTGCTACTCCACTGTCTTCCCTATTCACTGAGGCCTCTCTGCCACTGTTCCTGAAATGCTTGTATTCTTGTTCTCTCTCCCTAGAAATTCCTTCAGTATTTTTTGTAGGGTTGGACTGGTGGTCACAAATTCTCCTAGTTCCTTTTTGTCATGGAAGCACCTTGTTTCTCCATTAATTTCTAGAGGGAGTTTTGCAGGATACATCAATCTGGGCTGGAGACTATTCTCCTTCAGTGCTTGAATTACTTCGCTCCAAGCTCTTCTTGACCTGATGGTCTTTGTCAAGAAGTCTGCCGTGATTTTGATGGGTTTTCCTTTATAGGTGATCTGTTTCTTTTCTCTGATGGCTTTTAATATTCTGTTCTTATATTGAATTTCTGGGATCTTGATTATTATGTGTTTGGGTGTAGCTCTGTTTGGGTTGTAGGTGGCTGGAGTTCTGTATGCTTCATACCTCTACATATCATTTCTCTTTTCTATGCTTGGGAAATTTTCCTTAATAATTTCTGTGAGTAGCCATTGTAATTCCTCAGTTTTGATTCCTGCTTCTTCATTCACATACTTTATTCTTAAGTTATAGATCCTCTTGTCATCTTCCAGTCTTTGTATCTTTACTGCCTGCTCCCTTGTTATTTTTAAGAGATATTCCCTTTCACGATCACACATTGAAAGCCTGTGTTCAATTTTTGATAGTCTATCTTTGTTTTCTTTCAAGCAGTTTTGCCAGCTTTCTATGGAGTCTTTAGTTTCCTGATAATCTCTTTGAATCTGCTTCATGAATGCTAGGTTTTTTCTGTATTCTTCATTAAATGTTTCTCTCCTTTTGTGTTCCTCCATTCTTCTGTCTGTGTCTTCTTGAGAGGTGCCCAGCCTTTCTTTTATTAATCTACTTATCTCTTGTTTAATTTGAATTAATATTTCAGTTTTGGTCCTGCTTATGAGGTCCTAAAGATATCTCTTTATGTCCGCTAATGCTGTGTTTGATGTTGCATTTTTGCTGCCCTCATTGTCTTTTGTATTTACCTCTCTTGGATCAATGTTCTCAGGTTTGGGGGCTGGGGTTTTTTTCTTATTTCTCCCTCTCGTGATGTTTTTGGTTCCTTCCATACAAGTGTACAGTGTAATTCCCAGACCCTTTTCTTGTTGGTTAAGCCCCCTCTAGAGGGCACAGGCTAGGAGCTTTTGTCCTCTTCAATAGGCTATCAAAGATTAAAGTTCACGCACAGGCAATGTGCGCTGGCTCCTCCCCTCTGGGGCAGTCAACCTTTGCAGGCCTTCACTGCGTAAGCATGTGCCGATCTCAGGGAATTAATTTGTAGCAACTCACTGGGTCCCAGCCAGGGGCATGGCCTATTCCAAGCAGATTCCACCAATCCACTCGGCGAGGGGAGCAACCAACTGAAGCCACTTCCTTAGGGAGTTAGGGCTCTCCTGCCCAAATCCAACATGTCATCCAGTCAGTTTCCCCTTTCCCATGGGAGGGTTTTATTCCCATCACTCACTGCATGTTGATGCCAGTCCCCAAAAACTGCTGGGCTCCCCGACCTCCAACTTCAGCACGGCTGTGGTGCAAATTCACGGTGCCTCTGGCTGGGTCGCATGCAGGACTGGTCCGGGCAAGTCCCATGCAGGGCTGTTCAGCTCCGCACTCCGGCGGCTCAAGCCAGTTGCTTCAGCGCAGATCGCTTTGTCAGGTCTCCAGCAGGGATTCAGGTGGCTTGAGGAGGGTGCCATGCTCGCTGATCTTAGCTTCACTGATGGTAGCCCTAGAACCTCATATTTGAGCGGTTTTTTGCACTTCAGTTTCTTTGTGGGTTGTGAGAGTCCATCTCTCTATGTTTGGGTCTCTCCAGGGTGTTTTATTCTGGCATTTGAGCTGTCTCTCTCAGAGAGGGTCCCTCTCCTGCTGCCTACCGGTCCACCATCTTTTCTGTGACTACTTTATGTTCTAAAGTAAAACCAGAAAGGATTATTTTATCTAGTTCTACCTCCCCAAATAAATAAAGCCTTGGGACCTTTCCTTTAAGTTAATAACGTCTTAAAGAAAAAATGTCACCTTTGATTTCTTTTGAGATATTATTGTCTAAAAACTTACAATCATCCTTTTAAACTGATTAATCCTGTGAGTTTTCCCATCCAAAAGTAGCCTATCCCTAATGTGGGGTCCTGGTGTTTTTTAAAATTTATTTACATATTTGTTATGTCTTATACTGGAAGCTGTTTTCTGGGGCTTATACTACCTTTAAATCATGGCATGGAAAAATGTTTTTTAAAATAGTTCTCATTCACTTTGAGGCTTTCACTTTGATGTCAAGCACATTTTCAGCTGGTGGAAGATGATGATATAAAAGAAGTCATTGGAGGCATTTTAAGAGGATGGAAATCTGGGGAAATCTGACAGTGATATAGGAACAGATCACAATCTCAAAGAACACAACGGCCAATAGACCAGCTAAACAGCTTCACAGTAGTGTGATTGGTAGAGAAGGGTCCCGGAGTGAGACGGAATCAAAGCTGAGTGACATGGTGTGTGTGGGGCTTCACGATGGACTGTCCACGAAGAAAGGAACACTTAGGCTTCGCGTCCAGATGGCCTGGAGAAGTCATTAGGTCATCAAAGACAGGAAAAAGAGGAAGTGCTCATTTGGGTAGCTGATAATTTTGGGGGGAGACCTGATGAGTTTTGTGAGTATCTGGGACATTTGTGCCATGCTAACTAACCAGCAGTTAAAACTGAAGGATTTGAAAAATATCTGTATCTCCATAAAGGTGACACCAAAAATGATAAAAGTTGATGAGATTAATGAAAGAATAGAAACAAAAGGGCAGTACTAACTTCAATCTGTGTATAATCTTAGGCAGGTTAACTAACCTATATCTGATTTTCCATTGGGGAAAAATGTAAAGATGACAAACTTTCATCACAAATATATAAAATTATATGTGTAAATATAATAGTGTGAAGGTCTTCACCAATGCTATTGGAAAGAAAAAAAAGTCCATTGTGTAACACAAAAGTAGAAACTATAAAGGAAGGACAGGTGAGGATACTGTCACAGAGGCCAAAGGAGAAGTCTCCAGGTACCAACAGCTCAGCACCTGGAAGAGTCAGGTCCTCAAGCCATTGGTCCCTTGGTGAGTACTGTTTCAGTCTGTGCCGAGTTACGAATCAGAACCTGGGTGGAAAACAATGAACAGGTGATTGAAAGATGGACATAGTGAATCTTTATAAGAAGAGAAAGACTTATAGATGGAAATTATGGTATGGCAGTGTATCTTAAGTAAGATTAACATGGAAAAATGTCCTAAATAAGCAAATAGTCAAGTTCATTCAATATTTGGAACTCAAAGGCACTCATTTACCTCAGTAGGCTTAAAAGATGCTGCCAATATGGTCAGATTTGTGCGCATATTTTAGCTCTTCATTACTCCCTAGGCATCCTTCTCTCATCTTCTTTTAGAGACGGTTGCCTTGTATTGCATCTGTAATCCTTAGTGAGGATTATTGAAAATTTAATTGAGCTCTTAGCACTCCATTTCCTCAGATGTTAGTCATTTTCCTTTTAAAAACTTCTGTGAACTGAGTTGATATTTTTGTGAAAAGCACAATGAAATTATCAGTGTAAGTGATTTCAGGTCTTATGCCCATTTACTTCAAATAATATTTAATTACGTTGCCCACATTAGTGTATGGAAGAGATCTACTGGGTTGGAATGTGTGGGGTGGTTGTTGAGTATGGCACTTAGTTAACTTGTTTTGATGAAACTTTTACTGTAAGGTAAATGTAGAATGAGGTAACGTTATAACAGAATACAGGGAGGCCATTGTTACTCTTTTCCCAGTCTCCCACAGAGATAACATGTTTCAAAATGAAAGCTGGTCACAGCCAGTATATTGATACTGGCAGAGGGAAGGTGCAGATTTTCCCACAGACTCCACACTGCACTTTTTTTTAAAAGACAAAAAAAAAACAATAAAACTGATACATTTCTAAACAAGATAGTAGGAGAGTAGCGATGGTTAATACATCATGTATTATTATCTTCCAAGTGGTTACTCAGATTATAAGATGTAGGCATCAAAAACTGATCAATATAAGAACAAACTTTTGTTTTCAAACAAATAATAGAAATTACTATTATAACTATCTTAACTAACACATATACATTTTTCTTTTCCCTTCCTTCTTTTCTCTTTTCCCCATCCCACTTTCTTTCTTTTTGAACAGTTTCTCCCTATTTCTCAATATCTGTTATACATTTTGAATCTTATTTACTCTTTCATCTTCTTACACTATGGAACAATATGATGTTTACACATGCAAGAGTCTCATTTATTTCGCTTATGAATATGGTCTCAAGTTATACTCATTTACCTATAAAAGATTCAAGTTTATCCTTCTTTATAGCTGAGTAGTACTCGATTATATAAAACATGCTACATCTTTTTTACCCATTCCTCAGTTGATGGGCATTTCCATTGCTTCCAAGATTTAACTATTGCAAACTGTGCTGCTATTAACATGGGTGCACATATATTGCTGTGGTATGATGTTTTTAATTCTTTGGTAAAGTGCCGAGAAGAGAAATAACTGGATAGAATGGGACCTCTAATCTTGGTTTTTTGAGGAATCCTTACACTGATTTCCATAGTGGTTGCACCAATCTACACTCCCACCAACAGTGGAAAAGAGTTCCTTTTTCCCCATATCCCTACCAACATTTGTTATTGGTTATTCATAATAGCCATTCTTTATGGGGTCAGATGGAATCACAGTGTTGTTTTAATTTACATCTCAAATGACCAATGATGTATCACATTTTTTCATATATTTATTTTCTGTTTGTATTTCTCCATCTGAGAAGCCCATTTTTGGATTGGGTCTTTGAATTTGGGGGAGTCTGATTTTTTTCAGTTCTTTATATGTTCTAAACATGAGTCATTTATCTGAAGGAAAATTGGTTTAAAGTTTTGCCACTCTATGGGTTGTCTTTTCACTTTGTTAGTGATTTCTTCTGATGTGCAAAAGCTTTTTAATAAAATGAGATCCCAATTGTCGATTTTTTTTTTAAATATTTCCCCTGCAGTTTGGTTTCTGTTCATGAACTCTCTGCCTACACCTACGTCTTCAAGATTTCTACCTATTTTCTCTCTTAGTAGATTTAGTGTGCTGTTCTAACATGTGTATCTTTGATCCATTTTGACTACTTTAGTGCATGGTAAAAGACCTGGGTTTAGTTTTGGTCTTCAGCATGTAGAGAGCCAGTTTTTCCAGTACCATTTATTAGAGACTTTCTTCCAGGGAATGTGTTTGACTCTCTTATCAAACATAGTGTGGCTGAGTTTGTTTATAGTTGTGTCTGTACCTTCTAATCTGTTTCACTGACCCGCATGGCTTTTTTTTTCCCAGTACGATACTAATTTTATCACAATAGCTTTGTAGTGTAATTTCAAGTCAGGGATTTCGATGCCTCCTGCCTTGCCTTGTTGCCCAGAATTGCTTTTGCTGTTTTGTTGCTGGTGTACAGGAATGTCATGGATTTTTGAATGTTGACATTGTATCCACCTGTGCTTCTAAATTAGATTTTTAAATCTATAAGTCTTTTGGTGGAGTTTTTGGGGTCATCCACGTAGAATATCATGTCATCTGTGAATAATGAAATTTTAACTTCTTCCTTTCCTAACCTTATTCCTTTTCTTTCTCTTTCTTGTCTAATTTCTTTGGCTGATGTTTCCAGAGCTATACAGAATAAGAGCACTGTTAGTGGACATCGTTGTCTTGTTCCTGATTTTAGAGTGAAAGATTTCTGTTTTTTTCCATTTAGTATGACGTTGGCTGTTGGTTTGTCGTAGATGACTTTTATCAGATTGAGGTAAAGACCATCTATTCTGATTTTCTCTAGGGCTTTTATCATGAATGAGTGTTGGAGTTTGTCATGTTTTGAGATTTTTTTGCATGTTTTGAGATGATCAATTGATTTTTGTCTTTAGTTCTGTTGATGTGGTGTATTACATTTGTTTGTTCGCATATGTTGAATCCCACTTATTCATGGTATATAATCTTTTGATGATTTGCTGTATTCTCAATGTATTTGCTAGTGTCTTACTGAGGATTTTTGCATCTGTAATTTATTAGGAAGATTATCCTGTACTTCTATTTTTGGTTGGGTCTTTCTCTGGTTTTGGTATCACCATAATACTTACCTCCAGGAATGAGTTTAGGAATATTGATTCAGTTTCAATTTCATTAAAGAATTTGAGGAGTATTTGCATTAAATGTTCTGTAAATTTCTTATAGAATTCAGCAGTGAATCTCTCAGGACCTGGGTTTTTCTTTGCTGGTAAATTTTTAAATGCGTTTTCAAACTGATAGACTGATACTGTTTTATTTTTATAACTTCTTAATTAAGCTTTGGTAATTTATATGTATCTAAGATTCTGTCCACTTCCTCTGTGACTTCTATTCTGTGAGAGTAAAGATTTTCAGGGTAGGTATTGATGATCTTCTGAATTTCCACAGGATTTGTAATGATTTCACCCTTTTCATTCCTCAATGCATACATTTGGATCTTTTCTTTCCTTTTTTTTTTTGATAGGGTTAGCTAAGGGCTCATCAATTTAATTTATTCTTTCAAGGTACAAACTTTTTGATTCATTAATTCTTTTTTTTTTTTTTTTGTACCGGGGATCAAACCTTGTGCTTGTTGCTAGGCAGGCGCTTATGCCACTGAGCTAAATCCCCAGCCCTGATTCATTAATTCTTTGTATTGTTTCTTAGTCTCCATTGCGTTAATTTGTGCTCTGATCTGTATGACAACCTCCCTTGTATGAGCTTTGGGCTTGTCTTGCTCTTCTTTTTCTAGAAACTTGAGGTGCAACA